>OX336417.1:34806568-35021256 GCA_946903255.1 Schistosoma spindalis | reverse complement strand
TCCATATCAACTGTTGTTTATTCTTATCATAAAGTCACTCCCAATGTATACTCTAGTCAATGTGAGAAAGATGTTTTAAATGAAGCCACATTATTCATAACTTGGGGATATGAAGATCCGACATTATTTCGTGGGGGAGGATAGTCTATGGTTCGTATCCTAGGTAGTAGTTCCAGTATTCAACCGGCATGGTGATTGTTCACAATCCCAGAAATCAAGTGAGTCTGTTCCGATTTCAGTTGTTAATTCTAATACTAATGAGTGCATTCTAGATAATACAGTGTCTTTATCCAATACATTGTCGGACAGACACATTATGAACTTGAAAAGAAGACGTTCAATTGGTTACAGACACTTAGACTCTAATTTAAGCTGTGGAGGATGTGGTGTTTGAATGAACTAATGACTCCTTTGCACTTGTTGAATGTTTGATTTCGAATTCTAAATACAGTACATTCGTTAGTGCTTGTGTGGTACTTCTTAATTCATTTGCGTTATCCCTGGGATTCTTAGTTCATACTATAATTCAATTACTACTAATTATCATAGATGTGTGCATGTTTCGTGAAAACTACCTCTGTAATTGTCACAATGTACTCCATGGATGGCAGCGAAACGGCATTTAGGTCGCTTACATGTGTTCTTTATGGCCATGGTGCAATGTGAATTGATAGACAGACCCTAGCATAAGTTTGCGGCCGCAAAATGACAAAGCAACACACTCAAAATGGATTAAGCGTATAAAAACGTGTAATATGAAAGTTAGGCTATATCGAAACTAGCCTCAATGTGGAAGACTGTGAAAACTGAATAGTAAGCTGAGACAAAACCACCATTAATCATTAACTCGGACAAAACTCAGAAAGGAAAGTAATCCGCCGGACATTGAGCTCATGACGGGTTCTATAGATCGAAAACGGTACATTTGTTGCGCTATGGCACAGCAAGAGTTTGAGAAATGCACATCACGTTAAGTCTAAACTTCGCGGTCGTAAGTCGCGCGTAATGTAAACCCAAGGTAAACGTGAGTTAATCTAGGTATATGTCAAACTAATGATGATGTTCATATCAGGTGAAACTTTCTCCTTGGTCGCATGATGACCAATACCTCTACAGACGTATCTAGATGAAATTTGAGTGACCTGAGAGATTTCAACAACCAGACCTTCGAATATTTTATTGATATTAACTGGTATTAAGATGGTCATTCACTAAGTTAGATATCAATATGTTCACCACAGTTTACACAACCTTAGTGAGAACTAAACTTGAAAACTGTGTTCAGGTTGCGAACCTTTACTTGAAAGGTGACTGGGATATTTTGGAAAAAGCGCTGGAGGCAGACATACGTGTAACTCCTCTGTCACTCGTTTTTCAGAATCCTGCTCTGAGAGCACAGCTATGGAACTTCTGACGTCTGAGGTAACTTCACGTAAGTGTTTTTTCAAGGTCATAGTTTACACCAAGCGCTCAACAAATCTGCTTTATAACAACTATAAACTTAAAAAGTTGTATTGTATAAACACTTGACGCGACCAAAACTCTGACACAATCATGCCCAGATTGGATCTGGTGTGTTACGTGGACGCGATGCCATATTAAGAAATATTTTGAAGATTGTACTCAGTGTAACAGTAGGGCATAAACGTAACCATTAACGCTCCAAGACATCTGCACGAATGCAGTGTTATTCACTTTTATTGATTTTATCTATTTAACAACCCTACTTGAGAAGCATAGTGTGAGCCAAAAGTGTTGCAGTTTGTAGATCATGGCCGTAAAAATGATGTGTACCTGCGCTGGCATAAATACATTATTATTATTATATGTGTTTTTGGTGGCATGTGTCGACGGCATTGAAAAAGAGGCTGAGAAAACAAAGGGACGAGATATTTTATTAGGCACATTGATCATAAAAATATGGGGGATAATACTTCTAACATATGAACGCAAATAATATTAATAAGATCCTAATTGTCGATGCGACAGTTGGCGCGCTTTATGGAGGTTGCGTTGCGACGTGCAACTGATAGTGTGGAACAAATCGACGTAGATTTGTGATCTCCTATAAGCCGTGAGCCTATATCACTCTGGAACATCTGTGGTATTGATGATGGCGCAGGATGAAGTCACCCGCTCCATATGCGTTATCGGTGCACATCTTGAGAAGGGTAGAAAATGAAGGGACGAGAGGAAAAGCAGACGATCTTCATGCATATTGAAATTCGTGAACGTGGTTCAAAAAGAAGCTGAAAGTATAGGATTATGTGAAGTAATATAATATATTACTGAAAACAGTATCCTGATACACACATGGCTATCTCCCTTCCTTGTCGAAGTCGTTTCAGCTCATTCTTATTTTTATTGATTTTATAGGGTCATGAGCAGGCCTCGTCTTCAGCAAGTTGATTGGTTTTGTTTGTAATAAGATTACTCGGTGAGAAGTGAAACAGATTCATCGTCACAAACACGATCTAAAAAGGCATTTTGTACAATCAGTTAGCACCAATACCATTGGTTCTCTCATCCCATGTGACCATAAATAGCCGTAACTCAATAACATAGCCTGCCCCACAGACATTAATGGATCATTTATCTCGCCACCATCACGTTTGCTGGTCAGTAACGCCACACTCCCTCCTCTTGTGATGTTAGGCTCTCTTACGTTAGTGGTAAGTATGAAGATTGCTTTAGTCAAAGCCCGTAGTTGGAATACACTGTCTCTACTAGTTCCATGTTACAAACAAATCAGATGACTAAAGCTTTTGTATTGTGGTTTAAATATCTGTTTAGTATATCACACTGCTATGTAGATGACTAATGGTAAACGCTATAAGATACTGGTCAGATAATATGTGTTTTAGAGATGATAAGGATAGTGTATCGGTAAATAAACCCTCAAAATAAATAGCTCTGTAAGTTTTCGACATTGGATGCTGACCACATTAGTTCTAATGAACTCACCTGGCTGAAGGTGCTCGGTCATACATCCGCAACAGATCACGAGTGGGAACGCCATGCTCAACATCTACTGCAATTGCTAGCCAGATTAGATCGGACGATCCCCGATATATATTGATAACCTATCAAATATATCTTCAAACCTCCTCGATTCTGTCTTTTGATTTCACTTGGTGGGTACGATTCATATTAGGTGTTGCTGGTTGAAGCGTTGTCAAGCTCCGAATACCTGTGGCATCTTCAAGATCAGTCCATTTGCTGGCACCTTGTCGAATGCTGTGCTGAAGCCCATGTAAACAACATCCATTGACTTCCCATTGTCTGGAGCCTCCATCTATTTTTTCCTTGCAATTCTAAGATTTGTTGTGCAAGATAAACTTCTTTTTAAACCATGTTGTTCGCTGTTTAACAAGTTGTTGGTCTCCACAAATGTCATTGTGATCTCTCTGATAATTTTTTCACTATTTTAACTAAGACACTGGTGAGGCTGACAGGTCTGTAGTTTGATGGAAGTACTCGTGATCCTGCTTTATGTTTGGGAGTGACGACGGCATTTTTCTAGTTCATAAGCAATTGAACTTGACCAAGTGGCATATTGAATATGGTGGTCGGTGGGGCAGAAAATTATTGTGCAATTAGTCTCAAGACACTAGTGTTCAGTTCATCTGTTCCCGTTGGCGCTTCCATGCCTGGAGTGCTAATGGTCTTAAGCACGTTGTCTCAACTGAGCTAACTGCATTTCATATATTTGCTGAGCTTTCCTGATTGTAATTATGCACCTGTGTGATGGTTAGACGTATTTCAATTATTGTACGAACTAGGAATCCCCGAACTAACACAATTTAGACCAAGAGGAAGTATGTGAGCACAAACGAACGTATTGTATTTGGAATTCGAAATCAGGCAGACATTAAGTATCAAATAATCATTAATTCATGCAAGCACCACAACTTCTTACTGACCTGTGACGATCCATCTTACTTACTGTATCAAGGCTGATGGTGGTGTTCCAGCATTTTTTCTTTTGTTTATTGAAAACCGAATATTGCAGTCTGTCCAGGGATAGCCGTACTTTTTCTTCTTTGAAACTATTCAGAGTATAATTGGTTGAGCTACTTGATTTCATATCTGTGGAAAAATGCCTCCAATTCTCTTCTACAGATCCACCTGAGTCAGTTATCCAGTTTGCAATCTGAATGAATGTTTAGTCAGCCTTATGTGGTTATTTGTAACAATGCGAATTCAAGCATGTGAAATTCACCATTTATCCTGTCAAACATAGAACGCAGTCAGAGTTTTAAGCAAAGTTGGGCTCCAAAACATTTTACATTTGATTAACCTTCCTAATTATGATGGTGATGAACTGACATATTATTATGTAACGTGTGTGAGAAACAAAACTTATAAGAGTAACGATTGACGTTGATTGCCTTTTCTTTCCGCTCTATGAACACATACAGGAACTGTGTATGACATTGCTGTAACTGTCACTTAAATTAGTCACATATTTTTCATAAGTAAAACAATGCGCGTTTAAAGATGCAACAATTGCTTTGAGCACGGTAACCGAACTATTTGATAGTTAACACTAATTTATGATGTGATTGTTATAGGGTTAACGAGTGAATTTCTGTAAACAGAACGAAGTTCCAATGCATCTCAATCTCCAACGTTTGTGGAAATTTTGTAAAAGTCCCCAAAGTTTGGATAAATATGTGGGAAAAATCCCAAATTTTGGAAGAACATTGGGAAAACACAAAATTTGAGGGAACACGCGAAATTTCTCCAAAATTCAGAGATTGGGATATTGAAGAGCAATATATCAATAGTACTATTCAAGCACGGGCTTACCAGTGATGTCATTATTGTATGTAAACAGTGAATCGCTAATAGTATTATGAACGTTGTAATTAGATTTTTCTCAAGTTTCATATTACTATTTGAAGTTTTTGAATTCCTTTATTTGGTGCCTGCAGTTTGACTGTTGATACCAAATGACTAAGTGAAATTCTAGGAGGGTTAGAAAATGAAGAGCACTGTTCACAACAAATAAGACACTTATAGGTACATTCTGTTAGCTGCAATTTCATTACCTGTTGAATGTGATACTGACTACGCAGTTTAACCCCTTTACCTTTGTTTTTTCAGAATTTCATTAAGTTTCATCACCGTCTATACTGACTCATCGTATCGTGACAACTAACAATGATACTTAGTACTTCTGAAGAACACATTCGGGCTGGGAATAGAACAATATATTTAATGTGAACAGTAATAAGTTTCACATAATGACCACGTTTGTAAGGTTGGATTGTTTCATGCCATCCGGTAGAATGAATGTCTCAACTTCCACCATTGCCGACCTTCTTCAAGTGTCACATGTCGAATATACATCATTTCAGTCATTATATGTTTGGCTTCGTAGACCATGTGATTAGGAAACAATGCCACTACAGGTATCCATTCGAATATACTGTCATAGTAGCCCCCAAATGCCCTGGCACGGCCGAGAGTGGGGATAGTCCACTCTCCCTCTCCAAATGCTCTCACTTGGCCACGCGTATACAGCCTCTGCAAGGGAAGTCCTACTCACTGCCTTCTCGTGGCATTACTGTTGTTTACGAAAATGAGAGGACGAAAAGCGAATTTCCGGCGCTATAACCGGATCCCAAATCAATGGTGCACATGGGCTCCAGTATCCTGCGGCCACACCCCGAGCCTTCGACCTGAAGGTGTGATCCACAAGGCAGTGGAGCATCGTAAGGAGATGCAATCCCATGGCAATCGGTGACCAACGATTGGTTCATACGCCATTTGTTCCTTCAGGATACTGGAGCTCATGTGCACCATTGGTTTGGGATCCGGTTAAGCGCCGGAAATTCGCTTTTCGTCCTCTCATTTTCGTAAACAACAGTAATGCCACGAGAAGGCAGTGAGTAGGACTTCCCTTGCAGAGGCTGTATACGCGTGGCCAAGTGAGAGCATTTGGAGAGGGAGAGTTGACTATCCCCACTCTCGGCCGTGCCAGGGCATTTGAGGGTAGGCACATGTATCTGACTGACTTTACATAAAATCCAATAAAATTAATATCAATAGTGATAACAATAATGATAATCATGACAGTAAATAGTGTTACAGTTATCTGTAACATTCTGACTAGATATTGACTGACTGGATCTATATCTAGTCAGAACGTTACAGATAACTGTAACACTATTTACCGTCATTATTATTATTATCACTATTGATATTAATTTTATTGAATTTTATGTAAAGTCAGTCAAAATACATTGTTGTTTTCAATGAAATTGTTATATCGTGGTCGTCTGAGTTTCATGCAGACACACAAGCTTCCTATACCCAAGCTCTACTTACTATTTAAGTGAGAAGAACAAAAATTGAACAGGAAGCTTTTATTGACTAAACCTAATCGAGTAGATATACTCAGTTCGTTCGTAAATATAGATACATATCCTTTAAAAATTCTGTTGTACTGACAGGTAATGGTTGAACAAACATACAATCACTTTCTGTTGACGGTCGTTTGGACTATGAATAGCGTGACAGAAAATCTGTAAGTGGTTTCCTCTTGGACACTCAATGTTCAGTGTTGAAATCATAAGCACTCAACTCGAATTCATTTCTGGTGGATTGCCAACGAAATTCTAGGGGTTGGTACTATATCAAGCCCACATAAGTTATTCTAACCTCTTAACAAACCAATCTACTCATCCTCTTCAAGCCACAATTTTATCTTGTCACTTATCCGCTTATCAACTCTGACTGTTTTTATACAATTGTATGTATATTAATTATTTACCCTAGTCATTGTGTATGTATGAATAACGAGACACGCCTGACCAAATCGAGTTTGCTCATATGCGTCCTCTGATCCGCTTCGTTTCTCTGATCGTCTGTCTGGATCAACGATGGTTTGAAGTATATGTATTCAAAACCCATTCTCGTACTTGACTTATTTTACTCCGTTATTCACTGACGCCATTTAAGTCGATGATTATACATGAAAGTAGTCGGTGTTTATATTTCAATAATCATTTTGAAAAGTTACGAATAAAACTGTGATTATAGGAGACTGTAACTAATAGATTGGGCGAAAATTAACAATGATAAATCATATAACAGTGGTGAATAAGTCGAAAGAACGCTTATGATAAAGGGAATATATATATATATATATATATATATATATATATTTGATCTAGTTAGTTAGTAATTGTTTAATAAGTATATGTGTAGTGATAATTCATATATAATTCCCAGTAGTCACCATTCATTTAATCTTCGTTCGCATGTAACACGTATTCAGCATGATATGCAGCATGTGATTTGTTATGATTCTGAACAGTTTACATACATGTGACTTTTCCCTACTGACTAATCAGATGGGTGTACAAATCAGTAAATCAGTATAAGTGAGTGTGTAGCGTGGTGTTGAGTTGAGCTGAACTATGAACACCGCTACCAGACTACTTGCCAATAGACCAATAAAATTCCGGTAGGCCAAAATATCAGAAGGCAGATGATTGTAGTAGTCGTATATATTTGTTGGCAATCTCGTGGTATCGAAAGAATACCGAGATCGTGCCAAAGGAGTACAGGTGCGATCGGCAGGAAAAGATACGTGCGTAGTCGAAAACCGCGTAAAAGCAACGGAATACAATGGAAGCCCAAAAAGGCTGCTATTAGCACAGTTAAACAAACGAGCACAGTAAAACAGTCACTGGTACAATTGGTTATAATAATAATTGTTTTCATCGAACCAATCGCGTTCTGTTGACAAAAGTAGGTCACTACAGGAGCCCCCCGCTAGAAAGGGTTTACACTTTCGATAGTTAGCGGTTTGATTCGTGGGACTGATCGGCAGAATTGCGGTTGTAGGACGGAGGAAATTGGCGGAACAGGAAGTGATCGTTGATCCTCGAGTTGCCAACGAAGGCTTTTGCGCAGAACGGTACCAGAAGTGTGCTGAATTTGTTGGTCGAATTAGCATACCACACCGGAGTGGTTTGTATCCAGAATCTGATGATTGCGTTCGTAGGGATGTGAACCAGAAAACGCTGCAGACGTAGGACGAAACCACGTTGAGCCAAGAAACCGGACGCGACCATAACGACCAAGCGTATGCCAGGCGATTTCGAGACCAGATAATCGACTGAGTGCGTTGACTAGAGCGTGGGTGGCCAAACCAGCTTTTGCCAAAGTTGACTGAAGTCGACGTTATCAAATGGACGATGGTCGGAGGCGTGGGCTCAGGATACAAAAAGAAATCAAAAAAGGAAAAGTGTAGCATGCGTGTAGTATAGGAATAATCCTACACCGTATGTTATTGACTGTGCGGTTAGTCGCGAAAGCGTACGGGTAGTCGTACTCGGCGACCGGAACGTGAGACGGTGGTCTCGTTCGTGCTTCGTGAGCCTGCGATCTCATCCGAGGTCAAGGGCGGCGTGGTCTGCTGATCTGGACGTGAGACGGAAGTCTCGTCCGTAGATGGTGCAGATGACGCGTGCTGTTGACCGGGACGTGAGAACGAGGTCTCTGATGTATCTAGGGTGGGATCCGAGATAGACGTAGAGATCCCGCTAGAAGGTTTGATAGGTCTCGCATTGAGTCTCAAGTTATCGGGTAGGGCACTGTCATCGACGTGTGCTGGTTTGAGACGATCAATGCTGACGATCTCGACGCGGCCGTGTCGATCAACCTTGAAGGTCTTTTCGTGACGAGAGATCACGTGAAAAGGGCCTTCGTAAGGCTGTTGTAGAGGTTTGCGTACCGAATCTACTCGTATGAAAACATGTGAACAGGTAGATAACTCTCGAGGGAGAGCGACCTGTCGATGTTGTATTCGAGTTGACACCGGAGACAGCGTTCGCATAAATGCAGACAGTCGATGGACGTAGTCTGATTTACCGAAGTCATTACTGCTCCGTGGTGTGAAGGATTCCCCAGGCAGACGCAATGTCGTGCCGTATACAAGTTCAGCGGCGGAACATTGAATATCTGCCTTCAAACTCGTTCTGATGCCTAAGAGAACGAGCGGTAAGGTTTCGCACCAATTGTCGTTTTCGTGTGCTCGGAGAGCACTTTTAAGTTGGCGATGAAACCGTTCGACTAAACCATTCGATGCTGGATGGTAGGCGGTAGTGCGTATGCGTTCCGTACCAAGCAGCCGGGTCAGTGAGGAGAATAATGCGGACTCAAATTGTTGTCCTCGGTCAGTCGTGACAGTCGAGGGACAACCGTACAATGCTATCCATCGTTCTACGAAGCGGTGAGCAACTGTCTCCGCCGTGATAGATGTGATGGGAATAGCTTCGGGCCATCTTGTAAAACGGTCAATGCACGTGAGTATGTGATCATACCCATGCGATGGTGGCAATGGTCCTACAATGTCTATACGTACGTGATCAAAGCGAGCATCAGGCGTAGCGAACGTGCCAATGGGGCAGCTACGTGCCTGTGCACTTTTGATCGTTGACACTGTAAGCATTGCTTTACCCACATACGAACATCTTTATTCATGGACGGCCAGACGTATCGTGCAGCGATGAGACGTAATGTGGCTGCGATACCTGGATGAGACAATTCATGAAGGGCATCGAAGACGAGACGGCGATAGCTAGAGGGTACGATGGGTCGAGGAAGACCGGTAGAAATATCACATAGGATAGTACCTGAGCTAGTAGCTAGGGGTACTTCCTGACACTGAAGGGACGAAGATTGTGGTGCTTCTGTACAGACAGGATCGTTTGCTTGCGCGGCGGCCATAGCAGGAAGATCGAGCACCGGTAAGGTAACTGCATTCGTCTGGATACGTGATAGAGCATCGGCAACATAGTTCGACTCGCCTTTAATGTGACGAAGGTCTGTCGTGAACTGTGAGATATAGTCCAAATGTCTGCACTCTCGTGGTGAGTAGCGGTCAGACTTGGTATGCAGGGCATACGTTAAGGGCTTATGGTCGGTGGATAAAATGAATTGGTGTCCTTCTACTGCGTGCCGGAAATGTTTGATGGCTCAGTAGGCTGCAAGCAGCTCGCGACCAAAAGCGCTATATCTCGTCTCCGTGGGAGTAAGGCGTCGTGAGAAAAA
The DNA here is from genome assembly GCA_946903255.1 of Schistosoma spindalis. Lineage (NCBI taxonomy): Eukaryota > Metazoa > Platyhelminthes > Trematoda > Strigeidida > Schistosomatidae > Schistosoma > Schistosoma spindalis. Next base: position 35,011,185 of record OX336417.1, on the reverse strand, counting down.
TTCAAGCGGTTGCCAACTACCGGAGATATTCTGTTGCATAACGGCTCCTATAGCGAAATCTGATGCATCAACCGCTATACTAAGCGTGGCTGATGGGTCAGGATGAGCGAGAAGTGTAACTTCAGCGAGAGCCGTTTTGATCTCTGAGAATGCAGTACGTGCGGTATCGTTCAATTCTAATTTGCGTGGATTACCGCGTAGTAAATCGGTTAATGGTCGTAACCGTTCTGCCGCGTGAGGGATAAAACGTCGGTAGAAGTTAACCAAACCGAGAAAAGCCTTCAGTTCCTTGATTGAGGACGGCACGTTGTACTCCTTGATTGCTCGAATTTTGTCCTCGCAAGGCAGAATACCCTCTTGTTTGATGATGTGACCCAGAAATATTATTTCTGATTTACCCAATTCACATTTCTCTGGGTTGACTACTATTCCATTATCCGAAAGACGTTGGAATAATAGCGTAAGGTGTTGATAATGTTCATCTACGTTTGATGATGCGATCAGCAGGTCATCAATATAGACGTGAACAAAATCCAAGTCTCGTACTATGCTATCGATAGACCTTTGGAAAGTTTGAGCAGCATTCCGTAATCCAAATGTCATTCGTAGGAACTCAAACAGACCGAACGGAGTCGTGATAGCAGTTTTCTCGATGTCTTCAAGAGCGACTGGGATCTGGTGATATGCTCGTACCAGATCGATTTTAGAAAAGATAGTCGTGTCCTTGAGCGATGCCGTGATGTCGGTTATGTGGGGGATGGGGTAACTATCAAAGCGCGTAACTACGTTTAATGCTCGGTAGTCGCCGCATGGTCTCCAACTAACCCCATCCTTTTTGCGCACCATGTGTAAAGGAGAGGCCCAAGGATTGTGAGAAGGACGAATAATACCAGCAGATAGTAAATTGTCAAACTCACGTTTAGCGAAAGCTAATTTGTCCGGTGCCAGTCGGCGTGGTCTTGCCGTGACTGGTGGTCCGCGGGTGACTATGTGGTGTACCACACGATTGGTCACCGATGAAATCTCCTCGAGTGGTTTAGTTATTCTGGGGAATTTCTCGAATAAAGCGTGGAATTTATCGTCACGCGAATAAAAAGTGCCGAGGATTCGGTACGCGTACATCGGAGTCTATTATATTAATACTATTCTTATCGTTATCCGTCATGTCAAATATATTATATATTAAAAATTAATATGAAAATATATGACAGACGTGGATAGATAAAACAATAGACTCACCGAATTGCCTTCTTTGAAAGATTTGACCGAGGTTGAGGCGTGTTCCAATATTTGGCTCACCAAATGTAGCGTGGCGTCGAGTTGAGCTGAACTATGAACACCGCTACCAGACTACTTGCCAATAGACCAATAAAACTCCGGTAGGCCAAAATATCAGAAGGCAGATGATTGTAGTAGTCGTATATATTTGTTGGCAATCTCGTGGTATCGAAAGAATACCGAGATCGTGCCAAAGGAGTACAGGTGCGATCGGCAGGAAAAGATACGTGCGTAGTCGAAAACCGCGTAAAAGCAACGGAATACAATGGAAGCCCAAAAAGGCTGCTATTAGCACAGTTAAACAAACGAGCACAGTAAAACAGTCACTGGTACAATTGGTTATAATAATAATTGTTTTCATTGAACCAATCGCGTTCTGTTGACAAAAGTAGGTCACTACAAGTGTATTTCCGATTAGAGTCGTCGTTGTATTTTTGTGGTGAAAAAATCTTTCCTTGTATCAGTCTTGTGTGTTGTTATTTGGTGTCGGAGAAATGGCATTGGCTTCTTGTTTTCCCAGAATAATTAATGGGCAATGAGGACTTCACAATTCACTATGGTACTTCTATCTTAATCTAATTCCAAAGGTTGCCATCATACAGTACCTTGTAATATTTTAATGATCCAAAAATCCTTAATTCACCTGACATTCGTCAAGGTAAAACCAAGAATCGATTACTTAGGTTTATAGAAGTATGCATTCCACGTAACCTACTGAACTAATGAAGTAAGTTAACGAATGAGACAACAGATAATTAGAAACAGACAGAAAGTAAGTCACCATTCGATAAACAGACAAACAAATAAAAATCGCACATTCATCAATGCTTCAACTAAATAATTACAGATACATGAAGTAAAACTGATACAAAGGCAACTGACTTATCAAAATTGTTAAACGACACAGGTGAACAAGATGCAACTTCGAATAAGTGGGATCACATTCAAAACTTTAGAAGATATATTATTTTTTAAGTGGTAGAATGTAAATTAATTCTCCTTTTATATATTTCATTTGTGTAATTAGAAGTCCATTTGTACCCTCAAATTGACTTAATCCTTCAAGTATTTTTCTCACTCCCTCAGGATTTTCACGCCACCTTGAAGTACTATTTCTATCATTAGCTACCGTTATTTGGATTGCTTCCCTATTGTTCTTTTTAATAATAACTATGTTTCCTTTTAATAAAATATTTATGCATGTTTCTTGTGATTGATCACATCGTTATCGCCCTACCACTTGTTCTGTTCTTAAATTGATCACACTGGTATAATTACGGGTAGTAATTATAAGAATCAAATACACACAATGAGCTGTCTTGATTGAATCTAACGTAAATGACCTCAAACTAGTTCGTATTTCTTATCGAACTATAGACACTGTCACGTCACCTAGTGTTAATAACAGAGTTCAATCAGAAGTCTAAATATGAAAATTTATGGGATACTTTATTTCAACTCTATTCGATCATCAAATTTAATAGAAACAAAGGTAATCTTTCTGTACATGTAGCTGAATCAATTAACTTTATAGTAGTATGAGAGTATTTTATTAATACCCACATCATTGTGTTCGTACTATGGAATGGTAAAAGATAATGTTCAAATCCTTCTTTAAATTACCGATCGAATTCACAGCAAATTAATAATAATAATAATAATAATAATAATAATAATAATAAATACAAGTATGCAGAATCGCCTCGACTAATCAGTGAGCAAACGAAATATAAAATGTATAATCACTAATAAGTTAATCACATGTTCAAGAGTATCTGTAGCGGTGTTTTCCGATTTGGGGCATGCGTAAGGGCGCACAACAATAAAGACAAGCATCAAAGTGGTGATTCCATCATGTAATGTGGATGTGAAATTAATCTACCCTCTTGCACTTCCTTTATACAGAGCTGAAACTTCCAGAGCTACCACAATCATCATCAAAAATGTACAGGTATTTATAAACAATTGTCTACATAACATACGAAATGTCCGTTGGCCGGATACCATCAGTAATAGACTACTATGGGAGAGGACATACCAAGTTCCAACTGATGTGGAAATTAAGAAAAGACGATGGAAGTGGATGGGACACGAGACAATCGCTAACTTGGAATCCTGAAAGGAAACAGAAAAGAGGAAGACCAAACAACATATTGCTTCTGGAACTGGTAGCAGACATGTGAAGGATGAATAGCAACTGGAAACAACTAGGAAGGAATTTATTTTTGAATCTCTGTGAACATCCAACCATGTATTGATCCACAAGTAACCCTTTGTATGATCGCTATATACTCATTCACTCATATTTTTTTAAATCCACTATAAAGACAATTAAATCTTGAAATAACTCGACATTCCATGAATTCGCTGTATAGCAGTTTCTATTATAAAGATTTTATAGCTGTTTTCAGGTTCAAATGTTTTAATACGTTCTTAGTACTCATTTGCCGATAGAGTAATGTCATAATCGTACGATCTTAACTAATCAAAACATGAAAAAGAATGGTCACAACTGCATTAATGATAGTATTAATTCACTGCTGTTAACACAAAATACAGAATATTATCAATGTCATATTTTATTCAACACCATTTTTTCAAATTTATACACTTCAGTTCCTTAGAAATATTTCTGATGAATTTTTTTAATGGCTGTATTCATTAAACTTTATGAACTAAGGAAAGAAAATAACACAATCAAGTGCATCGACCATCGACTCTATAAAACTTCTCCCACATTTCAATCTCAATAATTTTTAAATATACAAATCGTTGATTAATTATAAAGTACTAACGTATTTCTACTACTTAATTTCAATACTTAATAGTGTATTCAATTAGTCAAATATTGTTAATTAATGAAAGCTAGAGATTGTAGTGACCTACTTTTGTCAACAGAACGCGATTGGTTCGATGAAAACAATTATTATTATAGCCAATTGTACCAGTGATTGTTTTATTGTGCTCGTTTGTTTAACTGTGCTAATGACAGCCACTATACTTACTCTCCCGTTGACTTTGAACTTGTACGAATTCGGTTACGCTCAGTAACCACGCTCGTACTCCTTTGGCACGATCTCGGTATTCTTTCGATACTACGAGATCGCCAACAAATACATCTCGACTACAGCCAACATCTGCCTTCTGATTTTTGGCCTACCGGAATCTTATTGGTCTATTGGCACGTAGTCTTGTAGCGGTGTTCATAGTCAAGCTCAATTCGACACCACGCTACATTTGGTGAGCCAAATTTTGGAACACGCCTCAACTTCGGTCAAATCTTCTGCAACTGGTGAACCTACATCTACGACCATTTGGCAATCGCAAGCAAACCTTCCAAAGAAGTCAATTTTGGTGAGTCTATCGCTTATCTGTCCACATCTGTCATATATTTTCATATTAATTTTTAACATATAATATATTTGACATGACGGATAACGATAAGAATAGTATTAACGTAATAGACTCTGACGTACAGGTTATACACTTTCGACCTGTATCTTTTATTCCTCACGATTCCGAAGTTTGGTTTGCTGCTATAGAGTCTCAATTTGAGACCCGTCATATTACAAGCCAACGGCAGAAGTACACTTACGCTCTCGAATGTTTACCGGGAGACCATTTAGTAGCTGTCCGTGAGGTTGTCCTCAATTCCAATGTGCCCAATGTTTACGATCGTCTCAAGGAGGCGATCCTCAGACATTTCCTTCCATCGAGGGAGGAACGATTGAGGACGTTATTAGCACGTCACCCCCTGAGTGATGCTAAACCGAGCCACCACCTCACGCGCCTGCAATCTCTTGCAGGACCCACGGCAGCCGATTCTGAAATTGTTAAAGAACTGTGGCTCGAATCTCTACCAGCATTTATCCAACCTACAGTTACGGCCCTGCTCGAGGACGCACCACTGAAACAGGTAGCCCTCACAGCAGACAAAATTCTAGCTAGGACTGGCAACCGAGACAACTACGTAGTTGCTTCAACGTCGCGTCCGAAAGTCGATATCGACGGCAGCCACTCCTCGGCTCAAGGTGACAGGGAAGGGTGTATTCACACACGTCTTAGTTTTCGAGACCGTTGTAACGTACCCCAACCCTACGTCCCTCGAGTCCGTCAACACTCGCCCAACGAGGGCATCTTCCAAGCCACGCCAAAAGGTGGCTTCGGAAGCGAGTGAAGGTTGGTGCTGGTTTCATCGATCCTTCGGATCTGGTGCCCGCCGTTGTCGAGCCCCGTGCTCATACAAGGCGGGAAACTCCAAAGCCGGCGAGTAAAAGCGGCCGTACTCGCCGGCCCTGCCCCCCAGGTTGGCCGTTTATTTTACGTGCACGATTATCGCACAAACGCTAGGTACCTAGTGGATACAGGTGCCCAAGTTTCTGTCGTACCACGAGGTAGCATCAAGTCACAAGCTACAATGCTTCGACTACGTGCTGCAAATGGCTCAGCCATTCCTACCCACGGTACACGACAACTCGCGGTCAACCTGGGCAACCGACGACGGTATCTGTGGGCGTTCATCATTGCTGATGTTCCCACAGCCATACTAGGTATTGATTTTCTACAGCACTATGAATTGCTAGTCGATTCACGTAGGCTGCAGCTAATCGATACTTCGTCGAACAGTAAATTCTTGGGCTTTAAAGCTCACATAAACGCGTACCGAATCCTCGGCACTTTTTATTCGCGTGACGATAAATTCCACGCTTTATTCGAGAAATTCCCCAGAATAACTAAACCACTCGAGGAGATTTCATCGGTGACCAATCGTGTGGTACACCACATAGTCACCCGCGGACCACCAGTCACGGCAAGACCACGCCGACTGGCACCGGACAAATTAGCTTTCGCTAAACGTGAGTTTGACAATTTACTATCTGCTGGTATTATTCGTCCTTCTCACAATCCTTGGGCCTCTCCTTTACACATGGTGCGCAAAAAGGATGGGGTTAGTTGGAGACCATGCGGCGACTACCGAGCATTAAACGTAGTTACGCGCTTTGATAGTTACCCCATCCCCCACATAACCGACATCACGGCATCGCTCAAGGACACGACTATCTTTTCTAAAATCGATCTGGTACGAGCATATCACCAGATCCCAGTCGCTCTTGAAGACATCGAGAAAACTGCTATCACGACTCCGTTCGGTCTGTTTGAGTTCCTACGAATGACATTTGGATTACGGAATGCTGCTCAAACTTTCCAAAGGTCTATCGATAGCATAGTACGAGACTTGGATTTTGTTCACGTCTATATTGATGACCTGCTGATCGCATCATCAAACGTAGATGAACATTATCAACACCTTACGCTATTATTCCAACGTCTTTCGGATAATGGAATAGTAGTCAACCCAGAGAAATGTGAATTGGGTAAATCAGAAATAATATTTCTGGGTCACATCATCAAACAAGAGGGTATTCTGCCTTGCGAGGACAAAATTCGAGCAATCAAGGAGTACAACGTGCCGTCCTCAATCAAGGAACTGAAGGCTTTTCTCGGTTTGGTTAACTTCTACCGACGTTTTATCCCTCACGCGGCAGAACGGTTACGACCATTAACCGATTTACTACGCGGTAATCCACGCAAATTAGAATTGAACGATACCGCACGTACTGCATTCTCAGAGATCAAAACGGCTCTCGCTGAAGTTACACTTCTCGCTCATCCTGACCCATCAGCCACGCTTAGTATAGCGGTTGATGCATCAGATTTCGCTATAGGAGCCGTTATGCAACAGAATATCTCCGGTAGTTGGCAACCGCTTGAATTTTTCTCACGACGCCTTACTCCCACGGAGACGAGATATAGCGCTTTTGGTCGCGAGCTGCTTGCAGCCTACTGCGCCATCAAACATTTCCGGCACGCAGTAGAAGGACGCCAATTCATTTTATTCACCGACCATAAGCCCTTAACGTATGCCCTGCATACCAAGTCTGACCGCTACTCACCACGAGAGTGCAGACATTTGGACTATATCTCACAGTTCACGACAGACCTTCGTCACATTAAAGGCGAGTCGAACTATGTTGCCGATGCTCTATCACGTATCCAGACGAATGCAGTTACCTTACCGGTGCTCGATCTTCCTGCTATGGCCGCCGCGCAAGCAAACGATCCTGTCTGTACAGAAGCACCACAATCTTCGTCCCTTCAGTGTCAGGAAGTACCCCTAGCTACTAGCTCAGGTACTATCCTATGTGATATTTCTACCGGTCTTCCTCGACCCATCGTACCCTCTAGCTATCGCCGTCTCGTCTTCGATGCCCTTCATGAATTGTCTCATCCAGGTATCGCAGCCACATTACGTCTCATCGCTGCACGATACGTCTGGCCGTCCATGAATAAAGATGTTCGTATGTGGGTAAAGCAATGCTTACAGTGTCAACGATCAAAAGTGCACAGGCACGTAGCTGCCCCATTGGCACGTTCGCTACGCCTGATGCTCGCTTTGATCACGTACGTATAGACATTGTAGGACCATTGCCACCATCGCATGGGTATGATCACATACTCACGTGCATTGACCGTTTTACAAGATGGCCCGAAGCTATTCCCATCACATCTATCACGGCGGAGACAGTTGCTCACCGCTTCGTAGAACGATGGATAGCATTGTACGGTTGTCCCTCGACTGTCACGACTGACCGAGGACAACAATTTGAGTCCGCATTATTCTCCTCACTGACCCGGTACGGAACGCATACGCACTACCGCCTACCATCCAGCATCGAATGGTTTAGTCGAACGGTTTCATCGCCAACTTAAAAGTGCTCTCCGAGCACACGAAAACGACAATTGGTGCGAAACCTTACCGCTCGTTCTCTTAGGCATCAGAACGAGTTTGAAGGCAGATATTCAATGTTCCGCCGCTGAACTTGTATACGGCACGACATTGCGTCTGCCTGGGGAATCCTTCACACCACGGAGCAGTAATGACTTCGGTAAATCAGACTACGTCCATCGACTGTCTGCATTTATGCGAACGCTGTCTCCGGTGTCAACTCGAATACAACATCGACAGGTCGCTCTCCCTCGAGAGTTATCTACCTGTTCACATGTTTTCATACGAGTAGATTCGGTACGCAAACCTCTACAACAGCCCTACGAAGGCCCTTTTCACGTGATCTCTCGTCACGAAAAGACCTTCAAGGTTGATCGACACGGCCGCGTCGAGATCGTCAGCATTGATCGTCTCAAACCAGCACACGTCGATGACAGTGCCCTACCCGATAACTTGAGACTCAATGCTAGACCTATCAAACCTTCTAGCGGGATCTCTACGTCTATCTCGGATCCCACCCTAGATACATCAGAGACCTCGTTCTCACGTCCCGGTCAACAGCACGCGTCATCTGCACCATCTACGGACGAGACTTCCGTCTCACGTCCAGATCAGCAGACCACGCCGCCCTTGACCTCGGATGAGATCGCAGGCTCACGAAGCACGAACGAGACCACCGTCTCACGTTCCGGTCGCCGAGTACGACTACCCGTACGCTTTCGCGACTAACCGCACAGTCAATAACATACGGTGTAGGATTATTCCTATACTACACGCATGCTACACTTTTCCTTTTTTGATTTCTTTTTGTATCCTGAGCCCACGCCTCCGACCATCGTCCATTTGATAACGTCGACTTCAGTCAACTTTGGCAAAAGCTGGTTTGGCCACCCACGCTCTAGTCAACGCACTCAGTCGATTATCTGGTCTCGAAATCGCCTGGCATACGCTTGGTCGTTATGGTCGCGTCCGGTTTCTTGGCTCAACGTGGTTTCGTCCTACGTCTGCAGCGTTTTCTGGTTCACATCCCTACGAACGCAATCATCAGATTCTGGATACAAACCACTCCGGTGTGGTATGCTAATTCGACCAACAAATTCAGCACACTTCTGGTACCGTTCTGCGCAAAAGACCTTCGTTGGCAACTCGAGGATCAACGATCACTTCCTGTTCCGCCAATTTCCTCCGTCCTACAACCGCAATTCTGCCGATCAGTCCCAAGAATCCAACTGCTAACTATCGAAAGTGTAAACCCTTTCTAGCGGGGTCTCCTGTAGTGACCTACTTTTGTCAACAGAACGCGATTGGTTCAATGAAAACAATTATTATTATAACCAATTGTACCAGTGACTGTTTTACTGTGCTCGTTTGTTTAACTGTGCTAATAGCAGCCTTTTTGGGCTTCCATTGTATTCCGTTGCTTTTACGCGGTTTTCGACTACGCACGTATCTTTTCCTGCCGATCGCACCTGTACAGCTGATAATCTGTGATTGATACTGGTAGATACGAGTGAAGGAAACTTCGTAGCTAAATGAAACTAAAGTTGGTGAGATGAGAAGTCCACAAACAAAACGTTACCATTTCAGTTACCCGCTACGGTTTAAATAGTTCAGTGGTTCTGCATGGAAGAGAAGAAGCTTTCGCTTAACGGACTTCCATGTCTAGTAGCAGTGGGTCAACGATACCTCCAGGCAGGAACCTAGGTATATTATTAATAAAAGAGAAAAAACAATGAATTGGTAAATCATAGTAAGATACTATCCTTAGTCCTTAAGAATAGATCAAGTCGCCTCTCAAAGGACTCCTGGGAAGGCGCTTGGACTAGCTCAGCTGGCAGCAAATTCCAGCATTTGACAAGTCTTAAGGAGTAGAAGTTGTGTCTGCAGTCCGTTCTACTATGTTGTATCTCTAATTTCTGGGTGTTACCCCTTAGGTTAGTGTTGGGACTAAGCTTAAGTAGGCGTTTAAGAGGATGTCCAGAAGTGTTAAGGATACTGTAAGCCATTAGAAGGTCACCTCTAAGACGCCTGTACTCTAATGGGTAAAGGTCAAGTGACTGGAGGAGCTCATCGTAAGGTCTAAATTTGAGTCCCAGAACTGATTTCGTGGCTCGCCGTTGGATACGCTCCAGAGTGTCCTTATCCTTTTGGAGTGTAGGAGGGAATACTATGTTTCCGTACTCTAAATGGGGACGAGTGAAACTATTGAAGATTATGTGGAAAGTTCTCCCGTCAAACTGACCAAAAATGCGCTTCAATGTTACCAGTGCCAGGTTTGCTCGAAAGGCATTTCTGTCACAGTTGGTGTAAGACTTTAAGTCGGGCACTTTAAGTAGGGCACCAGAACTCCTAAATCTTTTTCGACTAGGGATACTACTAGAGAGGAGTTTCCCAAGTTGTAACTGTGATCTGCGACATGTCGCAGATGGACTACTTTACACTTTGAAGTGTTAAATGTAGGTCCGTTGTCGTCTGCCCAACTTTGAAGCCCAGTCAGATCCTCCTGAAGTACCTGTATATCCGCTCGTTTGCGTATCTCTCTCCAAAGTTTCACGTCATCGGCAAAGAGCAATACGTCTGACGTTACCTGTTGAGGAAGATCATTTATATAAATCAGGAAGAGGAGAGGTCCTAGTACTGAGCCCTGAGGGACCTCTCTAGGACATTCCATAGCGTGTGAGAAATTGAAGTTGACCCTGACCTTAAAATGTCGACTTGTCAGATATGAACTGAGACAATCAATTAGAGGTCGTTTGATACCCAATTTTCTGAGCTTATTGATAAGAAATATGTGATTAACCCTATCAAAAGTTTTAGAGAAATCAAGGTAAATGATATCCACCTGCCCCTTGCTATCAACGATGCTTGTCCATCTGTTCACCGCAGTCAGCATGTTCGTCATACAAGAGTAACCCTTCCTGAAACCATGCTGCTGGGGTGAGAAGAAATGTAAGGACAGCAGATAGTCGTGTATTCCATCGTATACCAGGAACTCCATGATCTTTGAAGGTACAGGGAGAAGAGTCACCGGTCGGTAGCTTGATGGTTCGCTGCGTCGGTTGAAATGTCGGGGAGTATTGCTCAGTCAGAAGGTTAGCGGGGTCACCGTCATTATCGGTCGGGCCGTTAGGTCCTAGCAGTTGAGAAACTCCAATTTTGTCTTAACAAAGATTTTCCAAGTAGAATTATAAAATTAGGTCCTTTTCCAAGTGAGTACTGGGGATCTAACGTATCCAAAAATTTGGATCATGGGAACAATCAACATGTTTCTAGTAAGAACCAATTCACAAAAAATGAAGAGACTTCGAAATACAATATGAGATGAATCAAAAGAAGCGAATTACTGGAGCGCTACTCAGATGGTTAAATATCTTCCAGGATACCTCAAAATCATGTTGTAACCTTTTTGATAAGACTTCACGTGTTACAACTTTTGACCAGTAGGAACCTATTTTGTTTGTTTGTACCAGTTTCAATATTTGGTGCTGATTAACTTGATTTCCGTCTCTCACATAACGGTTATGAACATGATAGCCATACAATTACAAGATGAAAGCCGAGTTGATACTTTCTCATCATAGAAAAACTCCTACCCCTTCATGTTGACCAAAAGCATAAAATACCACTATTCACTGTGGCTCTATGACAATCTGAAAATGGCGAAATAGCATTACAACCCACAAATAAATAAACTAATGGTTCAGCCAACAAAAGTTTATGTCAGACTCATTCCAAGATACAACTTGGGTTAATCTCATAATAAATAAGTTATAAGTATGGAGTTTCAATCCCTTGTAGATTGGTATTTTAGTGATCGTAGCGTTCGACTTCCAGCTAATAAACCTGTTTAAATACTTTGTTTAAACGATTGAGGATTACGTTTGGACATCGCGCTTACAGTATGGCTCAAACCCAAGCATCTGGTGAATGAGTTGAGAAGTCGCAGGTAAGAACAGATGGCAGTATAGATCTGTGGTAGACCAAAAATATATCAACTCAAAAATAGCAAAAAGTTATTACTTCCAAACGTTAATGTCTGCCTTTTTACATCAGAGTTGATTTTAAGCCAGATGAAACATTCTGTGATTAGTTTTGTGGTGGCTCGGATTTCTGGATGTGAAAATTCTTGTAACTGTTGCAATATATGTCACCCACCAGCTTTTGGTATAAAGGGTCTATTACTGCCAATTGAAACGTCGCAGATGATAGATGGGTCTGAAAAAGGAATAGGTACATGTTTGAGAATCAAGTTAAACATTTCTTTGCAAATTTTTAGGTCCGCATCGTCTACTTGAAGTTTTGCTATAGTTTCAAGACTAATGTCGTGTTTCTGTACCACAGCATGTTGATGTCCTTTCTAGATAAGGCATCTGCAACGATGTTGGAATGTACTTTTATGAACTGGATGTCCGTAGTGAATTGTGAAATATAGTCCAGTTGTCTTGCTTCACGTGGTGAATGTCTGTCGTACGACGTGTTAAGAGAGTAGAATAAGGGTTGATGATCCGTCATTATAGTGAATTCGCGTCCTTGTAACAGGAGGTTGAAGTGCTTTTCCGCTTAATAAATAGCTAGTAATTCCCATTCGAAGGTGCTGTAACGTTCCTGTGCAGGCGACAGTCTTTGACTCGGTGTTGCAGTACTGCGTCGGTGCAGAGAATTAGATGTGTCGTGGAGTCAGTGTTTAGGTGCAGTAGCATAGTAGAGATGGATATCATAGATTTCGCTTTCTCGAATGCCGTTTAGGCGTCATGAGGTAACGTGAAAATGTCGTCCTTCTTTGGCTTCGCTTTTTTTATTCAGCTTCAGCAAATCCGTTAAGGGTTGTAACGTATCTGCACAATTAGGAAGGAAACGTCAATAAAAGTTGCACAGCCCGAGGAGTCGACGTAATGATTTTACTGAATTCAGCTCAGGGTAGTTGATGATAGCTTCCACTTTTTCTTGTAGTGGTTCGATTCCCTGAGAGTCGATGTGATGTTCCAGAAACTCTAGAGCTGAGACGCCGAATATGCACTTAGAAGAATTAGTCACGACGACATGCCTTTTGAAACGATCAAAGAGGATGTGTAAATGTTGTACATGTTCTTCAGTGGATGAGCTGGCGACTAAATATTGGAGACTGACCTGTGTTGTATAACCGTGGCTTTTATGTTGCCATAAGTTTCGCTCTCTGGCAATTGGTCGATTAAATCCTCAACCTAGGCAGCGATTTTTAAGGGGAGTACACCAACTATACAAGCATACTATGTTGCTTGGGAGCGTATACCTTTAGCTATGAATAAAGCCAGACTCTCGGGTTATTAGCTGTATATTCTGGAAGTCTGAATTCAGATATAGTGTTAACAGAACTTAAAATACTGTCAGAATAATTTGATACTGAATTGGGTGCATTTACTGGAGGACAGTCCATATCGTTAAGTTTGTTGGGAGAGTAAAATGTATGAAAAATAAACCAAAGTGTCAGGTAAAAATAAGCGATATAGCAATTAGAATAAACTCAAGGCTCACTAGATAATTGTGGTGGACCAAAAATATATTAACTGAAAAAAGCAATAAAGTTATTACGTACAAATATTAATGTCATAATATATCAGTTATAAGTTATAAACACAAATAAATGTTAAGGGACGTTACTTATATCGGTAGGCTTGTGCGTGTTCGAGTTTCGCTTCGTACTAGAATCCACAATTACAGATAATTAATAATTCCACTGAGGTTGTTATGGTTCCAGTAATATTGCCAGAAGTAGAATATAATGTAAATGTGGTTGCAGTCTATAAATGTAGATAATAGATATTTCAGAGTTCAGTTATCATAACCACAGGTAATGAAGAAGGAGAGACAAGTGCATAGAAGTGTATTTACGAGCACTTAGCAGCGTGTGTCATGCTATGAGAGTTACACAACGGAAGAAAGTGTGTCCAAGGTCATGCACATAAACAACATGTACAATCATTTTGTGGGAAATGTACAAACTGTGAAAATTGACAAAATAAATGCAAATAATATCAAAAACTAATTACAAATTAGGTTGGTCATACACTTCTTCACAGATCTATATTGAAATGACAGTTTAATGAATTTTATCTTTTAATGATCTTCATTGCAATGTTATTCTGTGGTACAGAAATAATCTTAAACTTCAATTAACCATTATAAACAAAAGTCGAAATTCAATTGGTCAACATAATACTCAAAATCAATTGGTTCAATAGTTCCTAATCAAAAGATTAGATATAAAATAATAACAAACGAATGGAGTTCCCTCTATCCTATAATAAACATGATTTGTGAGAAGTCTTTCATTGATCAGATTACAAAATGTTTGAAGCTTAGATTTGGACACATGTGGATGACTACCAGTAAAAAAAGTGACCAAGTGACTAAATGATATCAGTTTATGGTTATTGAGTGTTGATAAATTGTTTTCAAGAAACCAGATATACTTTAAGCCAAACATATTCTCTATACATTGAGTTCAGTGGGAATCGATCACATTTCTTATGTATAGCGAAAGCTAGTAACCACAGTCTTTGTATAGAAAAGCAAATTTTAATGCCTTCGTTTATTCTGTGACCAAAGGAAACATAAAAACTAGATGGTATTACTAATTCTATTTCACATGTTAATTGTTGTTATTCAATCCTTCCATATCTCTTCGTCGCCACGTACGGAAGTGAACTTATTATTTACAAACTTCTTATTGTAAGATGTTCACTGATTATTATTTAATTAAGATAAATCTGCTTAATTTTTGAAAATATTCGTACATGTTATCTACGTGCTATAATACCTATTACAACTAATACACTTGTTATCATTAATAACGCTTAAGATTTCCTGCATTATGAATTGATATGAAACTGTTTTCATGCGTATCATTGATTTAGAAATTCAAATTGTTGTATGATTTTAGCAGTGTAGGGCTGGAAATGGTTAAAATAGCAGTGTTTGTATTAGTACTGGCAGTAATACTTGTGTTATTATTTGGTATAACGTACGATTTAAAATGTACTTCTCTCTTAGAAATACTACAGTAATACGCTAACACGATAACAAAGCTCATCACGATACACCAGAACTGGAGTTCACGATGTTGAGTTTATGCAACATAACTTATTAAATGAACCAAGAAATATTCACTATTCTGTTATGATTAACCTTGCATACGGTACTTTTACATTGTTAGAAATTATTTCAGTTGGTGGTATAATATAAAAGAAAGTTATGAGATGTTGACCTACACATATTTGTGGGTTGTTTACCATTTTCACCAGCTCATCCGTTCCAAAATAATTAAATCAATTTTCTTCTTCTGTTTTTGCTTCAAATAAATCTGAATTTGATTACTATTGTTTCAATGAATAAATCAATGTCATGCTTATTTATTTGTTTAAATATTCTGTTTCACGTTGACATCAAACACGTTTGTCTGGAAGTACAATCAACAAAACAAGATATGAATGATGCACAAATAAAACTGACGCAAACGATAGACTGGGAGTAAAGTTCATACAGATTATACAGTTAGTGACGTTTATACAATTCATTCATGTGCGTGGGTCTCCACTGAGCGGTTATATTCAAGATCAATTAGTAAGATAATAATCTGCTCGTTTGAACTGACACGTCAGTTCACTGAATCTTCTGAGTCACATTTCCTTTAAACTTTCATTTACGAAAATGAACTTTGGTGTCTGAGATTGGTTTCAACTAACTGATTGTACTTACTTGATTTCATAAAATACAAAGCCAGAAATATGATTAATTTCCGACTCTTCACAAGTACGTAAAACAGCTTTACTTATCACCACGAAAATCTCAACTGAAATCAAATACCTGTTCTAATCTCCACACTTTCACTAACTGTTCAACCTTTCATCTCACCTTTCACACTGATCAATCATTCGCAAACCACTCAATTGTTATAGAGAATGATTTCATGATTTGTAATACAGGTTGTGTATGGATTATCAAAATGAATGAATAGAATAGAATTGTGTCGTTCGGATGCGATGATGGATGTGAGTAGGGTACAGAATGATTGATTGAAGTCTCCGATTTAGGTGAGATGAAAAATAATGCCACTGATAAATAGTAGCAGTTGTTCATTTAAAGAGAAATAAGGAGAGGAAATCAGTCTCGTTATCCAATTTTTCAATTGATTTAATTTCTTTTGATACCTTCTTGACGAGTTATTTGTGAAATAGGTACATGCAAATATATAGTTCCTCACGAGTAGTATGATACTCACCACTATTGTTTGTGTAAAATATTCAGATTTATGTCAGTAATTGTCAGTTAGACGGAATTCATCGACTGACACATAAAGTGGGGGGATTGGTTCAGTGAAGAGTTCTCTTCTCTACAAATTCAATTTCGAAGCTGTACAATCACAAATATATACTTATTTTTCAAGATGACAAGGTATTAAAACGTTATTATTGTCAGTGAGATTAATAATATTTAGAGATTATGATGATGATGATGATGATGATGATGATGATGATGATGATGACTAGCAGCGGAATCCAGGAATCGCGCTTCATTCTATTTGGGACTGGTTAGTTGGTTGTACCTACGTCTCGGAGATGAAGATCGGTACAGGACTCCAATCCAGCACCACTCTCTTCAAACAACATCACGTTCTGCACTTAGCTACTGAGTGCGAATAGCCACCAGATTGTGCAATCGGGTGAAGTTCATTTGACCTTAGTATTGTTTATTTAAATCTCAACATCGATGTTTAAGACTGCAATTGATCGGTCTCTCATTATTATTGTTATTATTATTACTGGAATTGTGATGAAGTGTGGTGGGGAGGATAATAGAAACAGAAATAAACCAATTGGGAATAAAAGTTTTATGGAGAAGATAGGAAAGAAATCAGATGGCTGTGAGGCAGATAAATATGAAGAAGAAATAAAATTATGTGAAATTAAGAACACGGTAGAATAGGAGGCTTTGTCACTTTTTTTGATACCTGTGTTCTCGAGGTGTTCTATCATTGCGCTCCCTATCGATCTGTTTCCACCTCACTTTAACCAATCCAGACAATGTTCTTGAATTCACTTGGATAAAGTACCTTGCATCACATGATCAGGTGGATTGATAAGTGCACATAGAGTCGGTTAAATGAGACAATTTATGCTTGAGTAATGGACTAAGGGGGGATCCAATTGCCATGATATCCTTTTGTCTACGAGTTATCAGTTGACTACAACCAGTTAGTTGATTAATTGCATATGCCTCACACGTATCCTTTATTCAACTAATTTAGTTTGAACTAATTACATCAAGTGATGAGATTGGTATATGTGAGTTGATGGGCAGAAATATTGTCATCAACTCGTTTGTGACGTTTGCTTTCGACGAGATCAACTAGTTGCTATCTGATTAGTAGCGTAACTTTGTGATATGTTAATTGTAAATTTTGTGCACAACTGATTTCTTCAGTTTATTCCATCACTTTACAAATGCTTTTGTTTCCCAATCCTTGTTCGATTGTCAATGGCGATTCGTTTACGTGAATAAAACAACAGTTTGGACACGTCAATCTTCCTCGTTCTGATATTTGTCAATTATTAAATCAGTGACAATTTAGCGTACATGTGTTTCGTGGTTGAATTTCTGTCTATGAAAAACTTCGGTTGTTGCATACATTGACATGCAAATATGATCAAAGAAAGTGCAGAATCCAGAGTTTTCGGACATGTTTCTGTACATCTAGTGGGTCAATGTTACAGAATAATTTTCACCGGGTGTTTCATTTCAACCATCTATGGCTGTCAACATCTTGGACATAGTTCTCTTTATCATCTTGAAGAGATTAAGAAGTGAATTTTGAGCAGACTAATATGAATTCATTTTATTTAGTTTGGTTCTCGTCAGCTATATGTAAAGTGTTGTATTTACGTTTATATCTCTCTTTTGTGAACAGACCACTGTTGTGCATGTTAACTTGTCAGATGAAAAAAGCCAATAATGTGGAATTTAGTGCAAGGAATGAAATCCCTAACGAATATTCTTCTTTTACATTTAATACTCACCCACTCAATGAACGGAAATTTGCCAGGAAATCCTTGAAACTGCAAAAACAGTGAACGCTGATAAATGGATGCATAGTTTGTACCCAGACAATTCATGTATTGTTGTCATTCGGATCCTAATAATGCTTTTTTCTAATATACAGTAATATTTATGTGCAAATATGTAATTATCAAACCAAGCAGGGTAGTTTATGAGTCACTGATAGCATTTGAATGGATTACATAATCAAACATAATACTCAAAGAGTATAAATTGATTGTGTGATAACAGGTGTATTAGTTGTGATGAGAATACCAAAGGATTGAATCCATGTTTCACAGTGGGCAATAGATCAATGACTTAAAAGGCTGAAATAGCATCCATAGAATACTGTAAGATTACACAATTAGAAGAGTTCAGATATTTGGACAAACAAGCGTATCTTTGGAAAAAAATAGGTGGGAGGAGGTGAAAAAATAAACGGTCACTTGAACCACAGGATTGTGCACGTAATGACTCTATCTTTTACCAAAATTTCCCAAGTCAAGACCTCCACTTCGTCCAGTTTTAGATACACATAATTCACTATACCATAAAACTGCAAAGGGATTACTTCAAATCCTAGATCTTCTGCACAACGTAGTCGTCACATGAGGCGTTAAAGACGTTTTCGATTTCATTTCCAAGGTGAAACATACATAATTAAATGGGAAACAGGCGATATCTCTAGATTTTGCTTCCATGTTCACCAATGTATCAATAACTGAGACTATTGAGTTTGTGTGCCAACAACTACTTGTAAAATGATCAATATTGGAATTCCGGATGTTCGTCTCAAAGAATTACTTCTGAAATATACAATCAACGTCCATTTTGTCGTTAATAAAACAGATTATAGACAGTGGAATCCAGGATGAGGATTTCGTCGTATTTGAGACGCGTCAGCTGGGTTCATTTACATATCAATATTGATGTATTCACTGAGACTCAAACCCACTGACTATCTCTTCAAACACCAACACATTACCATTTAAATTACCAAGTTCGGACGGTCATGTGTGGCAAAATATCTGATCAATGTCAGTCCCAAAATGATGGACAAAAACTTATATCTGCGAACTCGTTGAACGATTTGGTGACTATCTGGACCCATGGATTAGCGTTTATTGGGTTACCGTGTAAAATAAAATACCTCGGGTTCGCGTCACTATGAACAACAATACTGGGATGCAGACGCATACAGACAACGATTCTAAAATACGACAAAACTCCCTTCCAGCTTTTGATTGTTCTTCACTTTTCAAATGTACTAAAATGTGACTTCACTGTAAAATATTAATGGGTCTGCGAGTCGAACACTTGATACTGACTGCCTGGACGTTTTCCAGATACCTCGAATCTCCTACTCTTTAGCTCCGAACAGCAAGACAAAGACATGTAATAAAGATAGAAGTTTTACTTTAAGGTTCATTATTGTATGGGTATAGCGATAACTTAAATAAAGCCACAACGAACATGGACCCAGAATAATATGAGTTCATCACATTTCGTGGTATCCCATCAATTGATTACAACCAAATATGTATTAAAATTTTGCATTGTGGTGGAAAAGAAAACCTGCTTCTTATACTTACTCTTCAAAGGAGATGAGGTCACTGGAATAATTAATCACAGGATAAATTCCGCGTTGAAGGTGACCGACACATCAGCAAAACTGACGACGCTATGGCAAACGGACTACTCTCTCAAATAAACTAGAATTGACAGGTCCTCTTTTCTCAGTAGCTCCAACTGCGTTTACCAATTTACTTGTACGTGACAAAGCACATACAATGGAAGAACCGAGAGAAAAGTATATGTCCGCATTTCCGAGCATGTTACAAAGAAATTGAGACTGTGAGGGGCAGGGTATCTTAACAATGCAATAGCTCGGCATTCACTTGGCACTGAGCATACCATTGACATTCCTCATGCTTTTAAAATTATTAGCAGACAGAGAAACACCTCTTCTCCTCGCTTTGCTAGAGCGATTGCGATAAAAACTCAAACTTAATATATGTATTCAAAAATATTCAGTAATAAACCTTGTCCTACCCTGATAATTCAATTTTTGATCGTTGGTTTTATTTTATTGATGTTTAGTTTGTTATATTTCGCTTTAATTATCGAATTCTTATTTTATGTACATTTAAACCACCACGCTTCACTCATACATTTCCACTCACTCAATTCTTTTAAATAACGCGAACTCATCAAATCTTGTTTATTTATTACGCAACTCATCTTACCAGTTTTTTAATTCTAGGAATCTTGTGCAAACCCTTCATTACCTCTTAAATCATCACACAACTCATCTTATCTGTCTCTGAACTCCACTCAATTATTACATCACCCACAAGTCATGTTTCTTGATTCTAACACCGAATGACCTCCGACCTGTTCTTACACACTCATATATATAGTTATTATTGATAACCTTTGTTATCCCAATTCTTCGCACACAAGACAAACGTAAGAGAGAATCAAATCACGAAAGGAGGGAGGGCGATGTTGCTGACCAGAAAACATCATGGTGTTGATATAACTTCGATCCACCAAATGTTTGTAGGGCAGAACATGTTGCTAAATTACGGCTTCTTATGGTCACGTGGGATAACAGAACTAATGGTATTAATGGTAACCCATTAAACAAAATGCCTTTTTAGATCGTGTTTGTGACGATGAATCTGTTACACTTCCCACCGAGTAATCTTATTACAAACAAAACCAATCAACTTGCTAATGACGAGGCCTGCTCATGACCCTATAAAATCAATAAAAATAAGAATGAGATGAAACGACTTCGACAAGGAAGGGAGATAGCCATGTGTGTATCAGAATACCGTTTTCAGTACTATATTATAATACTTCACAAAATCCTATACATTCAGCTTCTTTTTGAACCACGTTCACGAATTTCAATATGCATAAAAATTGTCTGTTTTGCTTCTCGTATCTTCTTTTTCTTACCCTCCTATACAGCCTTCTCAAGATGTGCCACCGATAACGCATATGGAGCGGGTGAATTCATCCTGTGCCATCATCAATGCCACAGTTGTCCCAGAGGGATATAGGGTCACGGCTTATAAAAGATCACAAATCTACGTGGTTTTAAGCCCAACTATCAGTTGCATGTCGCAACGTAACCTCCATGAAGCGCGCCAACTGTCACATTGACAATACGGATTTTACTAATGATATTTGCATTGATATGTGAGAAGTATTATCCCCCATACTTTTACGATCAATGTACCTTATAAAATATCAAACTAACTGAGTAACCTAGCACAGTGAAAACTGCATCTTCTCTAACAATTTGATCTTGCCTGTAAATTAACGAGTCTCATGTAACAGACTGTTGTTTGAGAATAAATTATTATTATTGTCACGACTGGCGGTATTTTTATTATAAATGAAGTACTAAACATCTATTCCCTCGAACCTGTTTAGTGTGAGGTTGAGCAAAATATCTGCCTATTGGCTTTTCAATGTGTTTACACATATTATTTGATGCTCTCAGTCGCCTCTCCAAATCATCATCCTCTCCACCCCAACCCCAATAACTATTCGAATAACCATTAACCTGCATAAAGTGTGAAGTCGATATTTTCAAAACACCACCGATCAATGTTTTGTAAGGTAAAACATAATTCCATGAACTCACTCCAACACTCAAATGAACCACACTCTCCATCGTCTCTTCATCACAACCATGTGGTATTCTATCATCCAATGGTATTAAGTCGGCATCATGAAATATAACACAGTTGAAATCAAAACGTTTACGTGCTTCAATAAAACCAATGTTCATCAACTGAGCTTTGTTCAAAATACCAGTACCCTGTTGTTCAATAACAAATATTCGATAACACAAATGTTGTCTCTGGAGAACTGGAATCAGAGCGGACAATGTATTATTCAGTTGTTTCCATCTATCTCTACAAACAATGATGATTGCTGCACCAGATTGTGGAACGTTGTTGCAATTCGTGTCAGTTCAAACGAGCAGATTATTATCTTACTAATTGATCTTGAATATTACCGTTCAGTAGAGACCCACGCACATGAATAAATTTTATAAACGTCACTAACTGTGTAATCTGTATGTACTTCGATTGTTGTTCTAGATAAACGTGTTTGATGTCAACGTGAAACAGAATATTCAAACAAATAAATAAGCATGACATTGATTCATTCATTGAATTAGTAATAATAATATTAATAAACGTCCGATTTATTTGAAGCAAAAACAGAAGAAGAAAATCGATCCAAGTATTTTGAAAAAGAAGAGTCGGTGAAAATGGTAAACAACCTGTAGCGTGGTGTCGAATAGCGCTTGATTATGAACACCACTACAACACTACGTGCCAGTAAACCAATAACATTTCCGTAGGCCAATATCAGAAGACAGATGATGGCTGTAGTTGAGATATATTTGCTGGCGATCTCGTGAAATCGAAAGAATACCGAGATCGTGCCAAAAGGAGTACAAGTGGGATCGGTAGGAGAAAGTACGTGGGTAGAGTCACAAACCGCGCAGAAGTAATGGAGTCCAATGGAAGGCCAAAATGGCTGTCATTAGAACAGTTAAACAAACGAGCACAGTAAAACAATCACTGGTGCAATTGGTTATAATAATGATTGTTTTCATCGAACCAATCGCGTTCTTTTGACAAAAGTAGGTCACTACAAACCCACAAATATGTGTTGGTCAATATCTCATAACTTTATTTTATATTATACCACCAACTGAAATAATTTCTATCAATGTAAAAGTACAGTATGCAAAGTTAATCATAACAGAATAGTGAATATTTCTTGGTTCATTTAATAAGTTATGTTGTGTTAATTCAATAGTGTGTGGGTGTGTAGATATTTCAGTTCTGTTATTGAACATACAGTTAATAAATAGCATGTAGAGTATTGATATATGTATATGAATGAGAGTGATATAATAAGAAAATATGTATTGACCACAAATCCAATCTCTTGATGATCATTGTGTCCAGTGACAAATTGAAGCGTATTATGGGTTATTGTGTACATGAAGTAATGGAACGTTTATATATCTATCAAGTGTTTTTTAAGTATCTTTGGAATTTTTCTTGAAACTCTTAGTGATTAAATGTGCAAAAAATTTAAAAATTATTTTCTGTAAACAAACAAGTACAAAATATAACTGATAATTCTACTGCTGTAGTGAAGAACAACACAAGTTGCGGACATCCAAACGCATTTAAACGTAACACCACACAATGTCATGGCAAAATGTGAGAACCATACATTTAATAATTCATCTGCAAATTATTCATCAATTGTCTCATACTTTTTCTTCTTTCGTTTCCATGCTAATCACTCTCTGTAGTCGTTCTCTTCTCTTCGATTTTCTCAACCTTCTACAACTAGGTATTCCACTTTCGATTAGTGATACATACTACTACATCTGTCGCTATCAGTAGCATACACCACACTAATATCATTACTACTACTACTACGACTACGAACACTATCACTACTGCTACCACAACTGCTAATTTAACTACATCTACGTGCCAATTAGCTGATAGTCATGAACATAGTTTGCCTCCTATTTCAAACTCGTAAGAATGGATCTTTCCATGAGTTTCGAGCAATGATTACTTTGGACCATTTTCGGAGACATCACCACTAAGCTAATGTATATTGTCTCAGTTCCTCTTTACATGTTTAATGAGACCAAGTAATTACTCAGTTCTACCACACCACCTGTTTATTCTACTGGTATGATTGACACACCTGTGTCATAGTGTGGAGTGTGCTACTTATGTAGACATAAGTAGTATATGATGTGAGTCATGAACAGAATATCTGGCAGCAGAGAGACGAGAAGGTCGAACAACAAAGAATGAAGAAAGAATGCAATTAGTATGAAAATGCAAGAACAAAGGGATTCTGAGTCATTTGAGACAATTGATGAACAATTTGTAAATTAACGATTTAATATATGTTTCTCAGATTTTATTGAGATGCTCTGTAATTTGTTGTTAAATACATTCGATTGTCCCCGTTGGTATTCTTGTTCACTACAATAGTGCACTGATCACGTATAGCTTTTAAAGTTCATCTCCAAAGAAATTCAACACCGTTCAACTAACCTGAAGCTATTGTTGGGACAATGAAATCTTCGATCTCTTTATTATCTGTACATCACTTAGTAACTGTCTCTGTTAAATATCAAGCACAAATAATGATACAATTTCATGTCGTTTTCATAAGTAAAATCTCTCATAGTCATTTCGACTGTTTTATTCGAGTTATTATTGTTAGGAAACAATGCAAAATAGTTGAAAATACTCTTTGTATACAAATATCTATACAACAGCGAAGTTGATTACAGGAAATTCATCTTTTTATTAGAAACTGAAATTAACATTCAACAAGAAATGAATCAGGTACCAGTTTGTTCGACAAATATCAAATTTCAAACATATACAGTGTAAGATAGTAAATCTTACATTAATCAGTGTTTGACAGCAGATATGTATACAGAAGTCGAATACAAACATTCACAAATTAGTTATCGCGTTTAACAAAGGAAGAGAGGATCAAAAAAGTGAGAAACGTTATATATACTACTATAGTTATAAAAATGCGAAAGTTGCGCTAATACATTAGACAACATATTCTCACTTCAGATGTCTTTTGGTCTACAACTATTATTTTCAAAACACCACCGATCAATGAGTTGTAAGGTAAAACACAAGTCCATGAACTCACTCCAACACTCAAATGAACCACACTCTCCATCGTCTCTTCATCACAACCATGTGGTATTCTATCATCCAATGGTATTAAGTCGGCATCATGAAATATAACACAGTTGAAATCAAAACGTTTACGTGCTTCAATAAAACCAATGTTCATCAACTGAGCTTTGTTCAAAATACCAGTACCCTGTTGTTCAATAACAAATATTCGATAACACAAATGTTGTCTCTGGAGAACTGGAATCAGAGCGGACAATGTATTATTCAGTTGTTTCCATCTATCTCTACAAACAATGATGATTGCTGCACCAGATTGTGGAACGTCGTTGCAATTCGTCGTCTCCTCCTTAAACATCCAACCGCCACCAAGATCATGTGAATAAAATGTGTCGTTGATTGGATTCACCTCTTCATTGAATTCACCATTGAATGGCATTTTCCCAGTTGGTTTCAATGCACTCACCTTACTCGATGGAATACTATCAATATTCGTGCAAATAGTACGACATATGTGTTTACATCCAGTACATGTTGTATTCGACATGATACACTCTTCGTAAGTATGTTTTTGTACAATGATGTGTGTAATATTGAAATTTATCAAATATATTTGTGTAAGGATAAATAAGAGGAGTGTAAATGCGATTATCGTAGAAACTGAACAAAAGTTTCTCATTGTTGATTTATTCCTAGTAAACATATTGTTATGTAACTTTAGCACTACTGTTGGTAAAAATAGTATTCGTAATAATAATAATGGTTATATCAGAAGTAAGAATGATCACGATAAATGTTAGGCAATTGAGTTCTTTTATTCATTAGTGTGATATTTTCATTGAGACACTGAACCAATTGATTTTGAGTAATATGTGGACCAATGAAAATTTCAATGATTTTCTTTCTTCAACTTACGATTACATGATTCACTGTAAAAATGTATTCAAGTGTTGGTTGTCTCGACATTAGTAATGTCTCTCCATTGAAGTAGAGTTCTTTTGAGCATTGTAAAGTTTTTAGCATTAGGTTTTCCAAAAGTATCTTTCTCAGTTTCAAATATGGTTTGGATTTTAACAAATAAATCTTAGGCATACTTTGGAGAGGAACAGGAACGAATCTCATCAGTAGTTGATAAGTTAATGAACATACAAACCCGTTAACTTTCTCTTAGGACGTCAAACGTGTTATTCACATAATTACTGAGTCCCGTTAGCTATTCATTTTTGTGATGGGGATGAATTTTTATTTCATTTGTAGTTGTTTGGATTATCCCGTTGTTGACGTTTTGACTGGTTGTTAATCAATCTTTTCTATGGAGGTAACCAGGACAGGACGCCCAAATACCCAAGATGACCGATCAAAACATTGTCAAAATATCATCATCAGCATAATCCAGACAATAACAAATGAAACAAGTCTCTTACTTTTACTACACCATATCGCATTGGTTCTACTCTAATACCGAATTCATAACATCCCTACTGTCTGTATGTTCTCAATAGCACTGGTTGAAGTGGAAATCTGACAACTGCAATTGAATAATAAAAGAGAAATAAGAAAAAGAGAATTCAGCGAAGAAAATTTTCTATTCGACGAAATCATTTACTTAAGCTGTACATTCGTATATATAGTTATATGGAAAATTTATGTGTATTTATAAATTTACATGCTCATGTGGGGCTCGTTATATAGGCCGAACAAAGCGATCACTGTCCAAACGCATCTCAGAACACTATCCGGAATGGCTTTTAAAAGGAAAATGTAAGACAATCACTAGTTCCATACAGGAGCATTCAATCAATTTCGGACACACCGCTCCCAAGTATTCTTCTGTTAAAGTGATCTACAGAATCAAAGGAATTGGATCGAAGGGGTATCGAATCAATATATTATGCACTGCTGAGGCACTGGCGATTCACGAACTCAGGCCCGAACTTTGCGTGCAGAAACGATTTGTCCAACCTCTCATCCTTCCTTGGCCCTAATTCCCTTGATAGGTATGTTTCGGTTTTTTTTCTTTGCTGCACTTTTATTTGATTATTATCAAACTTCTTTAAATTACTATTTTGTATTTTAAACTCTGATCAGTTATTATTATTATTATTATTATTATTATTATTATTATTATTATTATTATTATTATTATTACCTTATACAAGTTTTCATGATTATTATTCAGTTTATTATTATGACTTTTGCGTTTGTCGCTTTCTTTCATACCTGTCAATTGGACTATTATCTGACCTATAAACGATTTTCTTCCTTACCCTCTGATTAGTACGTAACCCCATTTGTTATTTTCCTCGAATCCATTTTGGTGATGCAAAATTTTTTCTATCCTCCAATAGACATAAATTTTTTTCATATAACTATGTATACGAATGTACAGCTTAAGTAAATGATTTCGTCGAAAAGAAAATTTTCTTCGCTGAATTCTCTTTTTCTTATTCAATGACACTATGGGTTATTTTAGTTATCAAAAGAGAAATATAAATGAAAGTAACTGAACGTTTAGTATCAATTCACGTTGTTCAACTAACCAGTTAGTGTGCAAATTGAAACTTGTCATTATGCATTTCACATCCATAATCAAATAGTTTTAAACGTTGTGCTTACATTTTCAACTGAAATTGGAGATCTTTCAGTTCAGAAAGTGATACAACCGTACAATGACAACCACCTTTTTAAGTTGCTAAGCAAGAAACCATAATTCAGTCAAAACTTCGTTTTACTTAATACTTATATATGTTTTGCCCTGAAAATGGTAAGACATAAGTTTGTTCTTTTGCAAAAGTTCCTAATCAAAAGATTAGATATAAAATAATAACAAACGAATGGAGTTCCCTCTATCCTATAATAAACATTATTTGTGAGAAGTCTTTCATTGATCAGATTACAAAATGTTTGAAGCTTAGATTTGGACACATGTGGATGACTACCAGTAAAAAAAGTGACCAAGTGACTAAATGATATCAGTTTACGGTTATTGAGTGTTGATAAATTGTTTTCAAGAAACCAGATATACTTTAAGCCAAACATATTCTCTATACATTGAGTTCAGTGGGAATCGATCACATTTCTTATGTATAGCGAAAGCTAGCAACCACAGTCTTTGTATAGAAAAGCAAATTTTAATGCCTTCGTTTATTCTGTGACCAAAGGAAACATAAAAACTAGATGGTATTACTAATTCTATTTCACATGTTAATTGTTGTTATTCAATCCTTCCATATCTCTTCGTCGCCACGTACGGAAGTGAACTTATTATTTACAAACTTCTTATTGTAAGATGTTCACTGATTATTATTTAATTAAGATAAATCTGCTTAATTTTTGAAAATATTCGTACATGTTATCTACGTGCTATAATACCTATTACAACTAATACACTTGTTATCATTAATAACGCTTAAGATTTCCTGCATTATGAATTGATATGAAACTGTTTTCATGCGTATCATTGATTTAGAAATTCAAATTGTTGTATGATTTTAGCAGTGTAGGGCTGGAAATGGTTAAAATAGCAGTGTTTGTATTAGTACTGGCAGTAATACTTGGTTATTATTTGGTATAACGTACGATTTAAAATGTACTTCTCTCTTAGAAATACTACAGTAATACGCTAACACGATAACAAAGCTCATCACGATACACCAGAACTGGAGTTCACGATGTTGAGTTTATGCAACATAACTTATTAAATGAACCAAGAAATATTCACTATTCTGTTATGATTAACCTTGCATACGGTACTTTTACATTGTTAGAAATTATTTCAGTTGGTGGTATAATATAAAAGAAAGTTATGAGATGTTGACCTACACATATTTGTGGGTTGTTTACCATTTTCACCAGCTCATCCGTTCCAAAATAATTAAATCAATTTTCTTCTTCTGTTTTTGCTTCAAATAAATCTGAATTTGATTACTATTGTTTCAATGAATAAATCAATGTCATGCTTATTTATTTGTTTAAATATTCTGTTTCACGTTGACATCAAACACGTTTGTCTGGAAGTACAATCAACAAAACAAGATATGAATGATGCACAAATAAAACTGACGCAAACGATAGACTGGGAGTAAAGTTCATACAGATTATACAGTTAGTGACGTTTATACAATTCATTCATGTGCGTGGGTCTCCACTGAGCGGTTATATTCAAGATCAATTAGTAAGATAATAATCTGCTCGTTTGAACTGACACGTCAGTTCACTGAATCTTCTGAGTCACATTTCCTTTAAACTTTCATTTACGAAAATGAACTTTGGTGTCTGAGATTGGTTTCAACTAACTGATTGTACTTACTTGATTTCATAAAATACAAAGCCAGAAATATGATTAATTTCCGACTCTTCACAAGTACGTAAAACAGCTTTACTTATCACCACGAAAATCTCAACTGAAATCAAATACCTGTTCTAATCTCCACACTTTCACTAACTGTTCAACCTTTCATCTCACCTTTCACACTGATCAATCATTCGCAAACCACTCAATTGTTATAGAGAATGATTTCATGATTTGTAATACAGGTTGTGTATGGATTATCAAAATGAATGAATAGAATAGAATTGTGTCGTTCGGATGCGATGATGGATGTGAGTAGGGTACAGAATGATTGATTGAAGTCTCCCATTTAGGTGAGATGAAAAATAATGCCACTGATAAATAGTAGCAGTTGTTCATTTAAAGAGAAATAAGGAGAGGAAATCAGTCTCGTTATCCAATTTTTCAATTGACTTAATTTCTTTTGATACCTTCTTGACGAGTTATTTGTGAAATAGGTACATGCAAATATATAGTTCCTCACGAGTAGTATGATACTCACCACTATTGTTTGTGTAAAATATTCAGATTTATGTCAGTAATTGTCAGTTAGACGGAATTCATCGACTGACACATAAAGTGGGGGGATTGGTTCAGTGAAGAGTTCTCTTCTCTACAAATTCAATTTCGAAGCTGTACAATCACAAATATATACTTATTTTTCAAGATGACAAGGTATTAAAACGTTATTATTGTCAGTGAGATTAATAATATTTAGAGATTATGATGATGATGATGATGATGATGATGATGATGATGATGATGATGATGATGATGATGATGATGATGATGATGATGATGATGATGATGATGACTAGCAGCGGAATCCAGGAATCGCGCTTCATTCTATTTGGGACTGGTTAGTTGGTTGTACCTACGTCTCGGAGATGAAGATCGGTACAGGACTCCAATCCAGCACCAATCTCTTCAAACAACATCACGTTCTGCACTTAGCTACTGAGTGCGAATAGCCACCAGATTGTGCAATCGGGTGAAGTTCATTTGACCTTAGTATTGTTTATTTAAATCTCAACATCGATGTTTAAGACTGCAACTGATCGGTCCATTATTATTATTATTATTATTATTATTATTATTATTATTACTAATATAATGAGACTGATCAATTGCAGTTCTGAACATCAATGGGAAGATTCAAACGACCAGTACAAAAACGAATGAAACGAATAAACGTTTTATTGTTCAGGGTTGGATTATTCATAATGGAGATAGATTAGGAAATTACAATAATCAAGGCAGGTTCAGTATGATAAGAGAAAATGTTGAAATTGTGATGAAGTGTTGTGAGGAGGATAATAGAAATAGAAATGTCCCCTTTGGAAATAAAAGTTCTGTGGAGAAGATAGAAAGGGAATCATATGGCTTTGGGGGCAGATAAGTATGAAGAAGAAAGAAAATTACTGGAGATTAAGAACATGGTAGAATAGGAGGCTTTGTCACTTTCTTTTTGACACATAATTCGGTTTTTCAAGATGTATAGCTAATGCCTCGTCAATGTTGGGATGATGCAATTTAACCGCATTTGGCAGCCTTCCACTTACCTTGTAGATAACTTTCAACACAGAGTCCACTTTGATTGAGTGACCTGTGTTCACGAGGTGTTCGATCATTGCGCTTCCTATCGATCCGTTTCCACCTCAGTTTAACCAATCCAGACAATGTTCTTGAATTCACTTGGATAAAGTACCTGGCATCACATGAACAGGTGGATTGATAAATGCACATAGAGTCGGTTAACTGAGACAATTTATCCCTAAGATTATTGACGGATATTGATCGTCTAAGGAACAGTATTTTTCAAACACCATCACGTTATCCACTTGACTACTGAGTGGGAATAGCCACTTAAATGTGCAATCGGGTGAAGTTCATTTCACCTTAGTATTGTTTATTTAAATCTCCACATCGATGTTTGAGACTGCAATTGGTCGGTTACTTATTATTATTGTCATTAATAATACTTTATATTTGAATTCATGAGTCAATTGAAGCTAGATCAATATGGAAAACGTGGAAGCGCTGGACGTCCGTATGGGACTCCTCAGCAGTGCGCATACATGGTTCCGCCTCGTGAGATTACGGCCAAGGACCCATGAGTCTCGCGCGTGAAGGCTTGACATCTAGAACACTAAGCCAGCATCCAACGGTGTTGATGTCTAATTTTAACTAATCCACTACCATCATTATTATGAATACTGCTATTATTATTGTTATTACTGTTATTGCTAATATTATGTGAGCCAAAAGTGTTGCAATTTGTGGATAATGCTCGTAAAAATAATGTGTACTTGCGCTGGCATAAACACATAATTATAATATGTGTTTTCGGTGGTAAATGTCGACGGCGTTGAAAAAGAGGGTGAGCAAACGAAGGGACGAGAAGCAAAGCAGACAATGTTCATGCATATTGAAATTGAGGCATCTGTGGTGAAATAGTGATGGTATGACTATCAAGTTTAATCTTCCATTATCAAGGTACTTTATAAGCTTGAGCATTCTAGTAGGGTAACAAAATAAGCGTAAATATGGTATGGATGGACAAAGAACTGCATAAATGGACGCGGCTCAAAAAGAAGCTGGAATTATAGGATTATGTGAATTTTTATAATATAGTACTGAATACAGTATTCTGATACACACATGGCTATCTCCTTTCCTTGTCGAAGTCGTTTCAGCTCATTCTTATTTTTATTGATTTTATAGGGTCATGAGCAGGCCTCGTCTTTATAAAATTGACTGTTTTTGTTTGTAATAGGATTACTGAGTTGGAAGTGGAATCAATTCATCGTCGCAAACACGATTTAAAGGGGCATTTTGTACAATCAATTAGCATCAATACCATTGATTCTGCCATCCTACGTGACTGTCTTCTTGTACTAGGAAAAAAAGACATGAAACTTAAGAAGAGTAATGCAATTTCAGACTTAAGAGAGATTCGGAATCTCAGAGTGAGGAGTAGGAGCATAAAAGACTGATCAATAAGCAATGAATAGTGCAAGAGGACAAACCACGTGTTTTATCATCTTTAGAGTTTAGAAACAGGGTTATCAACCTTTGGAATCTGGTGAAAGAGTCACAGTTACGAATAGGTATTGGCAACCTGTTCCACGATAAACTAAGTCGTACTGTAAAAAACTTGCAACGCATTTTTATGTATATTCGTTGTTTACTAGTCTATAGACTGAGTTATGGATCATAGTTCGGCAGGAGGTTTGAAATGAGAGTCCATATATTGATTTGCAGAGAAATATAAGATGGTTCCTTATCCTACGGTGTCATGAAGGTTCTAAAGAGAGGTGCTGACATCTATCTGTGCAATCGATAGTGGAGTCACTTTCTTGCAGTTGGCATGTGAAGCGTCTTTGAACATCTTCCACTCTCATCTTGACTGTGATATTCATATTAGAGAAGATAAAGGAGCAGTATTCAAGGGAATGTCGTACACATATTTTGTGAGCCTAGCCTCTCTTATGAAGAAATGTCTCGTTATGAGACACATTAGCCGTTCTGAGTTCAACCTTACGTGTTTCCACATCCGGGTTTTGCCCAATTAAATAGTTAACTGTGGTTTTGCCTCAGCTTACTATTCGGTTTTTTCTCGGTTTTTCACGCAAAGGCTAGTTCAGTTTATCTCATCCGTTTTTATCCATTTTTCCCGTTTTTAGTGCGTTTTTAACGGTCTTAGGCTCTTGCTAGCATCTATAATACAGTTTACGTCAATGCAGTCATGAAAAGTTCATGCAAACGACTTGGACGTCCTTTTGATGTTACATCTGGCATGCAATGTGACAACTGCGAAGGTCGGTTCCATGAAGCGCGCACAGATCTCACGGCAACTGCTTACAATAGACTCAACAAATGGGATCGTAAGTGGGTATGTGTTACGTGCAGCACGGATGCTGTAGTATTGCTGAGTAACATCATTGTTCTATTGACAGGTCTGCGGAACAAATTGTCAGCAAAATTGGAAAAAGACAGTCATAAAACGGGTAGACAAACGAGGGCACGTAACGAAAACATGAATAGGGATGTCGATAGGTCTACCATCGGTGGAGCATGCATTAGCTCTAATGATGACATGTTGAAACTCAGCACCATCATTACGTCGACGGTAATAGACTCATTCAGTAAACTCGGGTCTCCCAGCTCAGGGTCTTTAAATGCAACGGTGGTTCCCAAAAACTCTGTAGGTGATTGGACCCACGTTAACAGAGTTAAAAAGGACCAGGCGTCACCGTCTAAGCTGAACATCCCAAGTGTTGTACGGAAATCAACTGGTGATTTGATCGCTCAGTCTACCCCAAAAACGTCCGCCCGGTTATTAAAAAGCCTAGGATTCAGAAACATGCTTCGACCTCCAAACAACAAATTGTTGAACATGAACGCACCGAAAAACCTGGGAAAACAATAACGGTTCGCGATGACTCTCTCATAATCATGAACCTCAAAGACAACCCTGACCTTCCTCTCAGTTCGAAGGACAAAAATGACAGGGTGCTCTGGGGTGAATTGAACAAAATGCTTGAACTTCCTAGAATAGAGCCTTTGACGGTCACACGGCTCACTCGGGGAAAAGAATCTAAGCATCAAAATCACCCGAGACTACTTCGTGTAACACTCAAGAACGCTACTGAAGTAGAGGATGTCCTGGTAGCTTGTCATTTACTGAATTCCGATGGGGACGTCAGAATACTGCCCGACATACCGTATTCTGAGCGCGATCTCATCTGGAAAATCCCAAGAGAATCTCAAGAGAAGTATTTCCGCGGCAGAAATACAATAGTGCAAGGTGTGCCGGAAAACACGGACCCTACTCAAGCAAACTCTGACATTCGGGGATGGAAATTCATCAACCAGTCCTTGAGACTCAAAAACATACTGACTCAACATGTGACGAGACTGGCCAAGAAGGGCGGTGATTCCAGACCCCGACTAATGAGGATAACTTTCCCATTCTCCCATATGGCGGCTGCAGCTCTGGAAGCATTTCGTGTCAACAGACGTCGGTTGCCAACTGGGATCCACATGCACCCGGACAGGCCATATGACGACAGGATCAAGCAAAAAGGCAGGCTGTGGCTGACCACTCCACTTGTGGACTGTCTTGAAGATAAAAAACGTGTAAAGGACAGGGCCTTCACATTCGAAAAACCTTATATAGTGTAGTGTCTGTCATTATTTTAAGCCCAAATACCTTATTATTCTAACTTTCGGACAGCTCATTCTATTCATTCTATTTGAGTCACATTCTGACCTTGTTAATTATTCGCTTATCAATATCTTGATTGTCTTTGTATGAGCGCGTAGGCGTATGCACACTTCTTATCCCGTTACTCATCACATGTCTGTAATTTATTTTTGTGGGCTTATAAATATTGATTAACTCTTTGTTAAAGGGAGAGTTGGCTTACCAGCCATCTCCACCGCTCGTCAATTTTGCTTCGCTTTCTTCTCTTCGCGTCGTTCCTCCGTTCGTTTGTCTAATCAACAATTATACGAAATATATGCATTCAAAACTCCATTCTCGTTATTTGACTTATTTAATTCCGTTAATAACTAACGCGATTTAAGTCAATGATTATATACGAGGATAGATGATAGCAACCAATCATTACGATCGAATTGGAGTCAGATCACGGGCCACTAAAATGGTGAGCCCGCCACCACAGGCGAACACAACGGGCTACTAAGATGATGATCCCGTCACCACAAGCGAACACATCAGGCTACTAAAATGGTAAGTCCGCCGACGACGAACTTAACGCAACCCAGAGAAAACGGCCACCCACGAAAGTGGTGAGCTGACAACGACGAACGCAACGCAGCAAGCTACGTCGATGAAATTTCTGCACATGATACTTTCGACGAACAAATTCAGCGAAGCGAGCACAATCTCTAATCCGACGCACTCAGCAAGGCATGTGCAGCACGACATGGACATGCACAAATCATATTATCTTATCGATACTATGTCCTCATGTCAACTATTCACATTGATCCATTTGTCGGAATGTTCCATTATGATTCAAATTATCATCATATGCTAATTATAACGTTATCATATTATGAACGAATGTGGAATTATTATTTTTGTTCGTGCTGACATTAAATTATGACATTTTCGCAGTCATATCACTCACATAACAAATTATCATTTTATGAACACTCCACTTCACGTTATGACATTCGAAACTCACTGGACTATATTTTTATTATTCAACAACGTAAAGTCATCTACTTTAAGTGAGTTCGTTCCAATTTTTTCATGTCATTTTCGGTCTATTATTACATTCATTTAGCCGAGGTCATATTTTGTTATCATAACATACATTTTTCATTTCGAAATCGCCTCCTATTATGTCTGTGGATGCTTTTAACTACTAGCTGATTGATAACGATTACATTCATCTTATCTATTCGTCCACATGTATAATCACATGCCGCATCATTCATTACTCCGAAGTATTATTCGAGTACTGCAATTAATATTCTATTCCCATCGCATTGTATACCAGAACATAGAGTTCAGAGCTGGTCTCTCAAAGATACACTCTTGTTCGTTTCATCCAAGTCAGTCTCGTACGCCACCATCGCTAATCATATGTATTAGTATTTTTATCATGCCTTAAGTATGGTTTTGTAACAAACGAGGTCAAGCGCATCTCCCTCACACCACACAAACTAATCGAGGCTTCACGACCAAAAAGGAATATAGCTCTACGTATCTCGTCTACTCAGTCATTATTCTGTTCCTCTGGTCATTCTACTGATACATATTTAACGATAACTCGATGCATTTATCATAACGCAAACGACAACGTACGCTGACCTCGCATTTAATGATTATTATCAGTTGCAGTACAGCAACGAATATCACCCGTCGATGCAGTTATCATTTCACGACATGACTATTCTTATCCTACAAACGGGAACTCTACGTATTTAAATTCGAATCCACTCATCGCTAGTCGGTGCTTTTCACTCTTCTGCGGCTCATCAGAACATTTTCATATTTCACTATTCTGTCAGCATCACAGTCCAATTTCTGTCATATTCTAATCTACTTATTTTCACAATTTATTTCACCGTCATACCCACAATCGCATGCTAATGTTTCCATATTGTCCGCGCCTTTACGATATTCATGTATTCTTTTACATAACTATGACACTTTCACATAAAACACTCACCCCTCATGTGACACTGTACTTTATCGGGTGTTGTACAATTTTTTTTCACTACTTAATGTTAACGTTAGCCACACATCACTTCAGTGTTATATTCGAAAACAGACATTTTTTAAATGTGCTATTTTCTACAAGGGGGCTATGTAGTGTCTGTCATTATGTTAAGCCCAAATACCTTATTATTCTAACTTTCGGACAGCTCATTCTATTCATTCTATTTGAGTCACATTCTGACCTTGTTAATTATTCGCTTATCAATATCTTGATTGTCTTTGTATGAGCGCGTAGGCGTATGCACACTTCTTATCCCGTTACTCATCACATGTCTGTAATTTATTTTTGTGGGCTTATAAATATTGATTAACTCTTTGTTAAAGGGAGAGTTGGCTTACCAGCCATCTCCACCGCTCGTCAATTTTGCTTCGCTTTCTTCTCTTCGCGTCGTTCCTCCGTTCGTTTGTCTAATCAACAATTATACGAAATATATGCATTCAAAACTCCATTCTCGTTATTTGACTTATTTAATTCCGTTAATAACTAACGCGATTTAAGTCAATGATTATATACGAGGATAGATGATAGCAACCAATCATTACGATCGAATTGGAGTCAGATCACGGGCCACTAAAATAGGTCGGCTACCTGTCCACTCATGTAAGGCTCATACAGATAAACAGGAAGAAGCTTACGCGTTTCAAATTGAAAACATTAACTGCTTATACACGAACGCCGCGAGTCTACCAAACAAAATGGATGAGCTACGTGAATTTAGAATTGCTAATAAGGTTCATCTGACAGGAATATCTGAAACTTGAATATGTTCTCAGTTTTCGGACCAGGAGCTAGCAATACCTGGGATGTCTTTGTTTCGCTGCTGGAATTTCAAACGTTGAATGTGTCTGCTCTGTAGGACTGTCTACAACAGGTGGATTGGGATGTTCACCCTCGACTTGATGTGGATGCTCATTGGGACTTCTCACTGCACACACTCTTATGTGCTACAAAGCAGTCAGTCCCTCAAACGGTCCCCAAAAGCCACATGCAACCTACAGTCATCAAGAACCGCACTCTTCGTTTGTTAAGCAGTAAAAGGCACTGTTGGGCAGAATACAAACGAACTGACAGCAACAGCGAGTACAGGCAATACAGGCATATAAGGAACATATGCACGAAGGCTATAATAGAAGACAGGCTTCAGTACCAGTTAAAGCTTATGGATAAATTTATTTCCAATCCGAAAAGCTTATTCCGTTACGTAGCCTCTCTTCTTCAAGTCAAAACTGGAGTATGTTGAGCACGGCGTTTCCACTCGTGATCTGTTGTGGATGCATGACCGAGCACCTTCAGCTAGGTGAGTCCAATTAAACGAATGCGGTCAGCATCCAATGTCGAAGACTTACAGAGCTATTTATTTTGCGGATTTATTTACTGCTACAACTGGATTTTATCTAGGGCGATTATGGCTTCTAACAATTTACAATCAGTGATGTTGTTTATGACTCTAATTTTAAGTTCACATAGTTTATATACGGTGCATTAATGTCGCCTACTGTAAAGCTTTTACCAAATTACACCAGGACCTAAGTTTGCTTCGTAAGAATCCGTCCACCACACAATCTGGATTGTGGAACGCTACAACTAACTGATTGTCTTGACGTGTACATTTTAGCCTGCAGCGCACCAGTTCACATGTCCCTAAGTCGTTTGCCACTGTCTCGACAGTTTGTATGGTTAAGGTACTTTCGTGCACAGGACGATTATCACCCATACGGTTTAGTCTATCCGCCCCACTATGTAGGGAACCGAGTAATTGAATTTTACCATCTGACACACTGGAGATAACTGTGTTTCTGGGATTTCAAAGATGTCAGGATTTTCTGTGTCCGCCGCTGTTTTGAGCCCCACTGTTTTGTTTTGTAGACTGCAAGCATTTTTCTCAAACTCGTCTAATTTTGTGAAGAACTTTCCCTTACTAACCAGAGTGGTTTGGGAATCGTTTGGCTCTGAGGTTTTACGATATGACAACCCTTATTTATAGCATCATATGTGAAGAATATATCTCAAATAATCTCTGCGATTGATATTTCAAATAATTGCAATGTTCTGTTTAGAAAACCTGTCTGGACTTCTTCAGGATGATGACCGAAATCATCAAAGAAGTATATAGCGCAAGTCCGATCATGTTTGGATGTTGACTCTAATAAGTCGTATAACATGAGTCAGTTAAATGCAAATCATGTGAAAATAAATGAGTGAACGGATTGTGTGCGCATGTATGAGTAAGATTGAATTATTAATGGTTGATATTAAGTGTTAATTTGTTTGTATATGAAGGAAAAATTAAAGAGCAATTTGAAGGTTGAAAGATTGTATCTGAATCATCGATATGAAAGTAAAATGCGAATTATTAAATGCATAATTCTATTGCTAAATTAACCCTCATTAATTTCAGTCAGAATAACGATGCATGTGAAATAAACAGGTTGGATAAAGAAAGGATCCAATTACTTCCCAACAAACATTTGCCAAGTAGTTGATAGTCGAATATTACACTTTCTGTTCAGGTTGTGCTTATTTGCCCATACATACAGCGTTTATGCTGTCAATCCTTCTTTATGAGTGTTAAAACGTTTCTGAAGTATTTTGGTCTCTTCAAAACTGATCTCGTGTCCTGTTTCCTACGCATGTAACGCTATCACCGACCTATTCTCTAGTTTCTTCATATCAATCGACGATTTGAGAACATTTTTCAAACACTGTTTGTATGCCTTCAATCTTACATTCAATTGTCTTAAATTTTCTCCCATATAATATTCATCACATTCATAACGGTTAATCTCATAGACAGTATTCCGTTGTTCCTTCTTCGGGAACCTATACTTGACCTTCACTAATGCCGATCTTATGGTGTCAGTAGCCCGAAAATACACTCTTATATCATGCTTGTTTAGAATCCTCCTGATTTCTCCCAATGTGTCACTACGATATTGGATGACGTTTGAGTAGATGTCGTCCGTAAGTGCAGACAAACCTCTATTCAATTCAACTTGTAGTCTTCCTTATCTGTAACGAGCTTGATATTTCTGTTAATTAAATTCTTTACAAGTGACATTCGTACACAGCACATAAGCCAAACCACAATCTAATTATCTCTCAGAATGCGTTGATTTCCTGAATACATACAGATTCTTAACAATCATAAATAATATCCATAATGACGATCCTAGTTTAACCTTTGATGACTGTAAGAATCTACTAGTTTCAGCCTTAGGATTTTTAAGCATTGTCTTACTTATTGATTCTTTAATTAGTTTTCCATGCTTGTGGGTAACCCTCGTGCTAATGATAGAAGAAACCAGACTAGTAGTGGACAGGCCTTTATTTAGATCGTTGCGCAGTTATAGTGGAGCGTGGCATTCTCTGTTTGAGCCCGTTATTAAGTTGAATATAACTAAATTACAGAACATATAGTTTACCCTTTCCTATTACTCATTGTGTATTAATCATGGCCTTATGCTCCTAACCCTCACGTTCAGTTCCCAAATCTCTCTACTGGATTAATATACATTATTCTTCCTTAGTGTCATGTCCTTTTTGCTACTGCAAGTAGACAGATACCTCACTAATCTCATGGATGCTGATCAACTATGGCCGATCATAAGAAGCTCAAAATGTCCTAAATTCTTGTGAATTGCTCAATGTTTTATTTTTCTTACACTGAAAACTTTATAATCTTATACTCTTTCATATCATTTGATTTGCTATTAGTCCTTACCATCTTTAAACCACATATAATCTGACCTTTATTTTTTTAAAATTTTACCATTAATTATCTTCATAGCAGTGTGATATACTCAATGGATATCTAACGCACAATACAGATTTGCTTGTAACATGGAACTAGTAGAGACAGTGTATTGCAACTATGGGCCTTGATAAATCAATATTCATACACAAGACAAACGTAAGAGAGAATCAAATCACGAAAGGAGGGAGGGCGATGTTGCTGACCAGAAAACATCATGGTGTTGATATAACTTTGATCCACCAAATGTTTGTAGGGACGAACGAGTGACCTCATCCTGCACCATACTTAAAGCCTCAGATGTTCCAAAGTATATGAGGTTGTGATTTCTAGAAGCCCTCAATTTCACATGAATTTATTATCGACCATTAGTTGCACGTCGTAACGCAACCTTCGTAAAGCGCGCCAACTGTGACACTGACTAAAACCATCTATATTCATATCTTATAAACTATCAACCCAGCTGGGTAATTTACTACAGTGGAAATTGTATCGTCTGTAACAATTTGATCTTGCCTGCAAACTGGCCTGCCTCATGTAGCAAACTATTATTTGAGAATAGATTATCATTATTATTAAACATACTAAATGTTACGTAACTGTTTAATTCATGCGGTACTGCCCTTACCACTGCGAGGAATTGAGCTTGTGTGTCGTTCGCGCCGTGCTCGTGAAATTCGAAGTCTGTGTAACAGAATCATACTTCAAAGTTTCCTGGCCAGAAAGGCATTAGTTGAAAGGAAGGTAGGGATATAGTCTTTAACTTAAGTACCTTAGGTTGCTGATCCGTCATGACGAAATATCAATTGCAAGGACGGACGGGAAAAATATGTATCCAAAATCACGAAAAATATCACAATATATAAAAACTAAAAAAAGGCAATTATATACAGAATCCCAAAAAGGAACGGACTCACAGTTTACAACTTGGTGTAACAGGTCACGTTGAACTCACCAATGGAGATGCCACATGAAATCCACAAATATATTTAATAATTATTCGTTTCCGCGCAAGTGTTTGGCTTCCAGAATGGATTTGTAATCTGGAAGGAAATAGACGAATTGTAAACATATTGTGTACGAAAACGTATGGAAACAACTAAAAACGCTCCTTCGGAACGCATGTATGCAAATGTGTGAATTTACCAGTTGTACTCCTCACTAAGCTCCATTAAATATGTTACCGTGACTAGTTACACTTACCAGTAGTACATGAAATATGATCTTCATAGACGATAGTTGCAGATTTCAAGTGAATTCTTCTTATCATGGTGTTGGTGAACTGACATATTATTATGTAACGTGTGTGAGAAACAAAACTTATAAGAGTAACGATTGACGTTGATTGCCTTTTCTTTCCGCTCTATGAACACATACAGGAACTGTGTATGACATTGCTGTAACTGTCACTTAAATTAGTCACATATTTTTCATAAGTAAAACAATGCGCGTTTAAAGATGCAACAATTGCTTTGAGCACGGTAACCGAACTATTTGATAGTTAACACTAATTTATGATGTGATTGTTATAGGGTTAACGAGTGAATTTCTGTAAACAGAACGAAGTTCCAATGCATCTCAATCTCCAACGTTTGTGGAAATTTTGTAAAAGTCCCCAAAGTTTGGATAAATATGTGGGAAAAATCCCAAATTTTGGAAGAACATTGGGAAAACACAAAATTTGAGGGAACACGCGAAATTTCTCCAAAATTCAGAGATTGGGATATTGAAGAGCAATATATCAATAGTACTATTCAAGCACGGGCTTACCAGTGATGTCATTATTGTATGTAAACAGTGAATCGCTAATAGTATTATGAACGTTGTAATTAGATTTTTCTCAAGTTTCATATTACTATTTGAAGTTTTTGAATTCCTTTATTTGGTGCGTGCAGTTCGACTGTTGATACCAAATGACTAAGTGAAATTCTAGGAGGGTTAGAAAATGAAGAGCACTGTTCACAACAAACAAGACACTTATAGGTACATTCTGTTAGCTGCAATTTCATTACCTGTTGAATGTGATACTGACTACGCAGTTTGACCCCTTTACCTTTGTATTTTCAGAATTGCACTAAGTTTCATCACCGTCTATACTGACTCATCGTATCGTGACAACTAACAATGATACTTAGTACTTCTGAAGAACACATTCGGGCTGGGAATAGAACAATATATTTAATGTGAACAGTAATAAGTTTCACATAATGACCACGTTTGTAAGGTTGGATTGATTCATGCCATCCGGTAGAATGAATGTCTCAACTTCCACCATTGCCGACCTTCTTCAAGTGTCACATGTCGAATATACATCATTTCAGTCATTATATGTTTGGCTTCGTAGACCATGTGATTAGGAAACAATGCCACTACAGGTATCCATTCGAATATACTGTCATAGTAGCCCCCAAATGCTCTGGTATGGCCGAGAGTGGGGATAGTCAACTCTCCCTCTCCAAACGCTCTCACATGGCCACGCGTATACAGCCTCTGCAAGGGAAGTCCTACTCACTGCCTTCTCGTGGCATTACTGTTGTTTACGAAAATGAGAGGACGAAAAGCGAATTCAAGCCCGTCGGTCTACTCCGAGTGACCGTGAGTTTGACCACAAACAAAGGATGTTACGTAATGAAATCGGGCAAAGCTTGCGTAAGGACCGTGAAGCCTGGTGGTCGGAGTTTGCTAACGAGATGGAAGCAGCAGCTGCATCTCGTAATTGCCGGAAGCTCTTCCAACTCATCCGAGCCACTGGCAGCAAGAAGTTTGGTGTGAACGAAACAATCTGCGAGGATGACGGAACGCCGATCACTGACATCCATCGACGTCTTGGACGATGGACAGAATTCTTCGAAGGGCAGTTCAACTGGCCTGCTGCTCCGGCAACATCGGTCAGACTGTCCTGCCCTCCATGGCCGGTGACGACTGATCCACCAAATGAGGCGAAAGTCCGCAAGGAACTCCAACTCTTGAAACGTTACAAATCACCGAGCCCAGATAACTCACCTCCGGCTCTTTTTAAAGATGGTGGTGACTTTCCGACTAAGGGACTGACGACGTTGTTTGCAAAGGTCTTTGAACTAGAGAATGTACCAACGTTATGGAATGGGTCGATAGTTGTCTTTATCTTTAAAAAGGGTTCACGTCGCGCAAGTGTTGTTTACACAATTCAGAGGACGAAAAGCGAATATCTGGCTCTTTTAACGGATTGATGAACACGTATGACCTACCTAGGTTGGTTGGAAAGAATGACTTCAGACCAATGGTGCACATTGGCTCCAGGATCAGTCAGTCAGCTACAACGTAGGATCAGGCAAATATATGCATCGGTCAAAGTTGCAATACATCTTTAGCGCAACAAGATGAACAAAGGATTCATTGAAGTAGTTAATTCAGTGGTCGTATTATATAGAAGAATAATTGCATATGAGGAGGATGTTAGACGACTCTCTGTGTTCGATAAGAAATATGAACTAGTTTGAGGTCATTTACGTTAGATTCAATCAAGACAGCTCATTGTGTGTATTTGATTCTTATAATTACTACCCGTAATTATACCAGTGTGATCAATTTAAGAACAGAACAAGTGGTAGGGCGATAACGATGTGATCAATCACAAGAAACATGCATAAATATTTTATTAAAAGGAAACATAGTTATTATTAAAAAGAACAATAGGGAAGCAATCCAAATAACGGTAGCTAATGATAGAAATAGTACTTCAAGGTGGCGTGAAAATCCTGAGGGAGTGAGAAAAATACTTGAAGGATTAAGTCAATTTGAGGGTACAAATGGACTTCTAATTACACAAATGAAATATATAAAAGGAGAATTAATTTACATTCTACCACTTAAAAAATAATATATCTTCTAAAGTTTTAAATGTGGTCCCACTTATTCGAAGTTGCATCTTGTTCACCTGTGTCGTTTAACAATTTTGATAAGTCAGTTGCCTTTGTATCAGTTTTACTTCATGTATCTGTAATTATTTAGTTGAAGCATTGATGAATGTGCGATTT
The DNA here is from genome assembly GCA_946903255.1 of Schistosoma spindalis. Classification (NCBI taxonomy): domain Eukaryota; kingdom Metazoa; phylum Platyhelminthes; class Trematoda; order Strigeidida; family Schistosomatidae; genus Schistosoma; species Schistosoma spindalis. The sequence goes on along the minus strand of OX336417.1, from coordinate 34,966,947 downwards.
TTATTTGTTTGTCTGTTTATCGAATGGTGACTTACTTTCTGTCTGTTTCTAATTATCTGTTGTCTCATTCGTTAACTTACTTCATTAGTTCAGTAGGTTACGTGGAATGCATACTTCTATAAACCTAAGTAATCGATTCTTGGTTTTACCTTGACGAATGTCAGGTGAATTAAGGATTTTTGGATCATTAAAATATTACAAGGTACTGTATGATGGCAACCTTTGGAATTAGATTAAGATAGAAGTACCATAGTGAATTGTGAAGTCCTCATTGCCCATTAATTATTCTGGGAAAACAAGAAGCCAATGCCATTTCTCCGACACCAAATAACAACACACAAGACTGATACAAGGAAAGATTTTTTCACCACAAAAATACAACGACGACTCTAATCGGAAATACACTCACTTATACTGATTTACTAATTTGTACACCCATCTGATTAGTCAGTAGGGAAAAGTCACATGTATGTAAACTGTTCAGAATCATAACAAATCACATGCTGCATATCATGCTGAATATGTGTTACATGTGAACGAAGATTAAATGAATGGTGACTACTTGGAATTATATATGAATTATCACTACACATATTCTTATTAAACAATTACTAACTAACTAGATAATATATATATATATATATATATATATATATATATATATATATATATATATATATATATATATATATATATATATATATATATATGTATAATAAGTCAAGTACGAGAATGGGTTTTGAATACATATACTTCAAACCATCGTTGATCCAGACAGACGATCAGAGAAACGATGCGGATCAGAGAAATTGAAGTTGATCCTGACCTTAAAATGTCGACTTATCAGATTTAAACTGAGACAATCAATTAGAGGTGGTTTGATACCCAATTTTCTGAGCTTATTGATAAGACATATGTGATTAACCCTATCAAAAGCTTTAGAGAAATCAAGGTAAATGATATCCACCTGCCCCTTGCTATCAACGATGCTTGTCCATCTGTTCACCGCAGTCAGCAGGTTCGTCATACAAGAGTAACCCTTCCTGAAACCATGCTGCTGGGGTGAGAAGAAATGTAAGGACAGCAGATAGTCGTGTATACCATCGTATACCAGGAACTCTATGATCTTTGAAGGTACAGAGAGAAGAGCCACCGGTCGGTAGCTTGAAGGTTCGCTGCGTCGGTTGAAATGTAGGGGAGTATTGCTCAGTCAGAAGGTTAGCGGCGTCACCGTCATTATCGGTCGGGCCGTTAGGTCCTAGCAGTTGAGAAACTCCAATTTTGGCTTAACGAAGAGAGGTTGCGTAAAGGAATAAGCTTTTCGTATTGGAAATAAATTTATCCATAAGCTTTAACTGGTACTGAAGCCTGTCTTCTATTATAGCCTTCGTGCATATGTTCCTTATATGCCTGTATTGCCTGTACTCGCTGTTGCTGTCAGTTCGTTTGTATTCTGCCCAACAGTGCCTTTTACTGCTTAACAAACGAAGAGTGCGGTTCTTGATGACTGTAGGTTGCATGTGGCTTTTGGGGACCGTTTGAGGGACTGACTGCTTTGTAGCACATAAGAGTGTGTGCAGTGAGAAGTCCCAATGAGCATCCACATCAAGTCGAGGGTGAACATCCCAATCCACAAAACCACCCTTGGGAAGCGTTACAAAATAGCACACTGAAAGACACAACGGACCAATAGTGTTTAAGATTCTCGCAAGTGGGAAATACGACATGAAGGTAAAAAGAGCGCTTTCTGTGCGAAAACAAAGAAATTCAGATTTTCTAAGTAGAATTATAAAATTAGGTCCTTTTCCAAGTGAGTACTGGGGATCTAACGTATCCAAAAATTTGGATCATGGGAACAATCAACATGTTTCTAGTAAGAACCAATTCACAAAAAATGAAGAGACTTCGAAATACAATATGAGATGAATCAAAAGAAGCGAATTACTGGAGCGCTACTCAGATGGTTAAATATCTTCCAGGATACCTCAAAATCATGTTGTAACCTTTTTGATAAGACTTCACGTGTTACAACTTTTGACCAGTAGGAACCTATTTTGTTTGTTTGTACCAGTTTCAATATTTGGTGCTGATTAACTTGATTTCCGTCTCTCACATAACGGTTATGAACATGATAGCTAAACAAATACAAGATGAAAGCCGAGTTGATACCTTCTTATCATAGAAAAACTCCTACCCCTTCATGTTGACCAAAAGCATAAAATACCACTATTCACTGTGGCTCTATGACAATCTGAAAATGGCGAAATAGCATTACAACCCACAAATAAATAAACTAATGGTTCAGCCAACAAAAGTTTATGTCAGACTCATTCCAAGATACAACTTGGGTTAATCTCATAATAAATAGGTTATAAGTATGGAGTTTCAATCCCTTGTAGATTGGTATTTTAGTGATCGTAGCGTTCGACTTCCAGCTAATAAACCTGTTTAAATACTTTGTTTAAACGATTGAGGATTACGTTTGGACATCGCGCTTACAGTATGGCTCAAACCCAAGCATCTGGTGAATGAGTTGAGAAGTCGCAGGTAAGAACAGATGGCAGTATAGATCTGTGGTAGACCAAAAATATATCAACTCAAAAATAGCAAAAAAGTTACTACTTCCAAACGTTAATGTCTGCCTTTTTACATCAGAGTTGATTTTAAGCCAGATGAAACATTCTGAGATTAGTTTTGTGGTGGCTCGGATTTCTGGATGTGAAAATTCTTGTAACTGTTGCAATATATGTCACCCACCAGCTTTTGGTATAAAGGGTCTATTACTGCCAATTGAAACGTCGCAGATGATAGATGGGTCTGAAAAAGGAATAGGTACATGTTTGAGAATCAAGTTAAACATTTCTTTGCAAATTTTTAGGTCCGCATCGTCTACTTGAAGTTTTGCTATAGTTTCAAGACTAATGTCGTGTTTCTGTACCACAGCATGTTGATGTCCTTTCTAGATAAGGCATCTGCAACGATGTTGGAATGTACTTTTATGAACTGGATGTCCGTAGTGAATTGTGAAATATAGTCCAGTTGTCTTGCTTCACGTGGTGAATGTCTGTCGTACGACGTGTTAAGAGAGTAGAATAAGGGTTGATGATCCGTCATTATAGTGAATTCGCGTCCTTGTAACAGGAGGTTGAAGTGCTTTTCCGCTTAATAAATAGCTAGTAATTCCCATTCGAAGGTGCTGTAACGTTCCTGTGCAGGCGACAGTCTTTGACTCGGTGTTGCAGTACTGCGTCGGTGCAGAGAATTAGATGTGTCGTGGAGTCAGTGTTTAGGTGCAGTAGCATAGTAGAGATGGATATCATAGATTTCGCTTTCTCGAATGCCGTTTAGGCGTCATGAGGTAACGTGAAAATGTCGTCCTTCTTTGGCTTCGCTTTTTTTATTCAGCTTCAGCAAATCCGTTAAGGGTTGTAACGTATCTGCACAATTAGGAAGGAAACGTCAACAAAAGTTGCACAGCCCGAGGAGTCGACGTAATGATTTTACTGAATTCAGCTCAGGATAGTTGATGATAGCTTCCACTTTTTCTTGTAATGGTTCGATTCCCTGAGAGTCGATGTGATGTTCCAGAAACTCTAGAGCTGAGACGCCGAATATGCACTTAGAAGAATTAGTCACGACGACATGCCTTTTGAAGCGATCAAAGAGGATGTGTAAATGTTGTACATGTTCTTCAGTGGATGAGCTGGCGATTAAATATTGGAGACTGACCTGTGTTGTATAACCGTGGCTTTTATGTTGCCATAAGTTTCGCTCTCTGGCAATTGGTCGATTAAATCCTCAACCTCGGCAGCGATTTTTATGGGGAGTACACCAACTATACAAGCATACTATGTTGCTTGGGAGCGTATACCTTTAGCTATGAATAAAGCCAGACTCTCGGGTTATTAGCTGTATATTCTGGAAGTCTGAATTCAGATATAGTGTTAACAGAACTTAAAATACTGTCAGAATAATTTGATACTGAATTGGGTGCATTTACTGGAGGACAGTCCATATCGTTAAGTTTGTTGGGAGAGTAAAATGTATGAAAAATAAACCAAAGTGTCAGGTAAAAATAAGCGATATAGCAATTAGAATAAACTCAAGGCTCACTAGATAATTGTGGTGGACCAAAAATATATTAACTGAAAAAAGCAATAAAGTTATTACGTACAAATATTAATGTCATAATATATCAGTTATAAGTTATAAACACAAATAAATGTTAAGGGACGTTACTTATATCGGTAGGCTTGTGCGTGTTCGAGTTTCGCTTCGTACTAGAATCCACAATTACAGATAATTAATAATTCCACTGAGGTTGTTATGGTTCCAGTAATATTGCCAGAAGTAGAATATAATGTAAATGTGGTTGCAGTCTATAAATGTAGATAATAGATATTTCAGAGTTCAGTTATCATAACCACAGGTAATGAAGAAGGAGAGACAAGTGCATAGAAGTGTATTTACGAGCACTTAGCAGCGTGTGTCATGCTATGAGAGTTACACAACGGAAGAAAGTGTGTCCAAGGTCATGCACATAAACAACATGTACAATCATTTTGTGGAAAATGTACAAACTGTGAAAATTGACAAAATAAATGCAAATAATATCAAAAACTAATTACAAATTAGGTTGGTCATACGCTTCTTCACAGATCTATATTGAAATGACAGTTTAATGAATTTTATCTTTTAATGATCTTCATTGCAATGTTATTCTGTGGTAGAGAAATAATCTTAAACTTCAATTAACCATTATAAACAAAAGTCAAAATTCAATTGGTCAACATAATACTCAAAATCAATTGGTTCAATGTCTCAATTTAAATGTCAATTAGATAATAAGCACCCGATTCTTCAACGTTTATTTTTTTTATTATTACCGTTGTTACAATTGCGTTTTATAAAAACAAGCATTGTATAATCAAATGTTTTCCAGGAAGAGATCATCGTTCAGAATTTATTATGCAATTCTGAAAGCAATCGGATTAACACTTTGTGTAATTTTCATATTACAAATATATTTCATACGTACAACTGTCAAATATGTTACCATACGAAATCACACTGACAAAGCTATTGTTGTGCCCGATATGACACATATTGAATGTAAACGCACATGTCGTACTATTTGCACGAATATTGATAGTATTCCATCGAGTAAGGTGAGTGCATTGAAACCAACTGGGAAAATGCCATTCAATGGTGAATTCAATGAAGAGGTGAATCCAATCAACGACACATTTTATTCACATGATCTTGGTGGCGGTTGGATGTTTAAGGAGGAGACGACGAATTGCAACGACGTTCCACAATCTGGTGCAGCAATCATCATTGTTTGTAGAGATAGATGGAAACAACTGAATAATACATTGTCCGCTCTGATTCCAGTTCTCCAGAGACAACATTTGTGTTATCGAATATTTGTTATTGAACAACAGGGTACTGGTATTTTGAACAAAGCTCAGTTGATGAACATTGGTTTTATTGAAGCACGCAAACGTTTTGATTTCAACTGTGTTATATTTCATGATGCCGACTTAATACCATTGGATGATAGAATACCACATGGTTGTGATGAAGAGACGATGGAGAGTGTGGTTCATTTGAGTGTTGGAGTGAGTTCATGGAATTATGTTTTACCTTACAAATCATTGATCGGTGGTGTTTTGAAAATATCGACTTCACACTTTATGCAGGTTAATGGTTATTCGAATAGTTATTGGGGTTGGGGTGGAGAGGATGATGATTTGGAGAGGCGACTGAGAGCATCAAATATTGTGTATAAACATATTGAAAATTCAATAGGCAGATATTTTGCTCAACCTCACACTAAACAGGTTCGAGGGAATAGACGTTCAGTACTTGATTCATTAAGAAATGCATCCAGTCGTATGTTCACTGATGGATTGAATTCTGTAAAATATAAAGTTTCAACCTATTTTGAGAAACAACACTACACACACTTTCTGATTACATTAAAATAATTTATTTAGAAGACTCAATTGCCCGTTTCTCTTACTCTTAAATATTGTATAACCTAGTTCTTTACAATATGAGACAAAACTATTTTTATATTGAATGATAATTTTATTTAAGAATCGAAGTAATCAAAATAAAGAAAACACTGATGTAGTCTCAAGTTCAACATTGTTATATACACAGTCAAATCTGTATAATTCTCACAAATGCACAGAAACTTACATCCATATGTACTCTTGATTGTGGGCAGTAGATAAGTTAGTATCATTAATAGTTCGAATAGAAGAATTTCTATTAACTATTCATCATAGTGATTTGTACATGATTTATTTCTGTTGTCTATGTATTCAGTTTTCGGTATGTACTTTCAAACAATATTTCAATTAATTATTTAACCATCTTTTGAAACATTTGATTATATATATATACATACCCTAGTTACTTATTAATTGTCCAGTAAGAATATATGTAATGATAATTCATATATAATTCCCAGTAGTCACCATTCATTTAATCTTCGTTCGTATGTAACATATATTCAGCATGTGATTTGTTATGATTCTGAACAGTTTACATACATGTGACTTTTCCCTACTGACTAATCAGATGGGTGTACAAATCAGTAAATCAGTATAAGTGAGTGTATTTCCGATTAGAGTCGTCGTTGTATTTTTGTGGTGAAAAAATCTTTCCTTGTATCAGTCTTGTGTGTTGTTATTTGGTGTCGGAGAAATTGTATTGACTCCTCGTTTTCCCCATATGAGTAATAGGCGATGCAGACATAACGTATACCAATCTACATTTGATAAATAAGTTACGTCAAGTCGTTTACTTGTATATGACAGTACATTAGTATTTGCAGTGTAGATATACTCAAGTAAATAAATTAATAACTTGTAATCATTATCATTGCTTTTCTATGAATCCGATTGACAATCTAAGGATAAATTAAGTATAGGACTTATTCATCAATAAATTATGATCTTTTACTGTTCCACACTACTAACACAATGATACAAATATTCATACAATACTCTCATGCTACTATGAATTTAATTGATTCAGTTACATGCATATAAATATTATTCTATTGCATCCTGAATAATAACAATAATAATAACAATGATTATTATTATTATGGCTCAATATTGTTACTATTGTTTCTTTGTTTCTAGTTATATCAGGTCATATGATTGACCTTAGAAATAACTTTAAAAATCTTTGTAATAGGAATTACCGATTAGGATATTACTAGGTTTGTAGAAGCTATCACCGTTCGACAATTTAGCACATCTGAACTACAATTTCCTATTATCCCATGAGTCAATCCTGTTTATCCTTAAACCAGTTCAGTTTTGATCTTTAACTATGGGAATTGAAACTAGTAATTCTTTTCTTACTGTTGCCATCTCCAGCATTCCATACCACTTTATGTTGTTTTCCATTGTATACGAGTATGTGTGTATTACATAAAATACGTCACACGACATTAATGTTATTCACATCAGGTATTTTCTTTTAGTGTACGCCGTTAATTAAACAAAATATTATCATTTTGAGCAAAGATTTAAATCATAATTATGAGATGGTGGATAAGATTTGTAGCTCAGATGGATGGTTTTGATAGAATTTTGTTCTCTGAGCTGAATGGTTTGGTCATGGAGTTTGTGCTAATGATGTCGTTCAGAAGAACGATGAGGGCTCCATGATCAAACCATCCAGCTCAGGGAACAAAACTCCAAATAAATCATAATTAATTAGTTTGGATAATAATTACTTTTTATTTCTCATTGTATTGAGAATTGACAGTAATAAGTGAAATATTGCATGATAATAAATAAAATTTAATGGTAATTTCAATATTTGAAATCATGAGTCAATTAAAGCTAGACCACCTTGGAAAACCTGGAAGCACTAGACGGCGGCTTCATCCTAGTGTGGGACTACTCAGCAATGCGTATTGACGACCCGCCCCCCTCGGGGTTCGAACCCAGGACCCTTCAGTCTCGCACCAGGCGCTCAACCAACTAGACCACCAAGCCGGTATCCAACGGTGTCAATGTATAACTTCAACCAATCCACGAAGTTGCGCCACCATCACCATTGTGTTCAGTGAGCTGATATCTCACAACAGACCTAGTTGAACTCCACTGGTCACGGCTTCTCACTAGAACTCCAGGAATATCTCCTGAAGTCAGTCACTTGTGAGTAGATGATTATTACTAGAAGGTCCTGGGTTCTAATCTCGCGGAGGGCGGGATCGTGGATATGCACTGCTGAGGAGTCCCATACTAGGACGAAATGGCCGTCCAGTGCTTCCAGGTTTTCCATGGTGGTCTAGCTTCAATTGATTCATGATTTCAATTATTGAAATTACCAATTCTCCACAAAACCCCTTCTAGTTTATTGGTAATTGTTGATTTTTTACGAGAACTTATCAATCAGCCTTTCAGAAACCATTAAAAGAATAAGAACATATTTCCAATTAACATACGTCACAAAAGTGTAGAATACTGACGGATTATGTGTCGAATTCTGATTAGATGTTTACGTGCTCAACTACCAAATTTAGTTACCTCCAGAAGTTTCTAGACGTCGACAGTTATCAATAATTTCATGCAACTAGTTCCCTTTATGAATTTAAATGATCTCAGAACGAACATGGATGCAGAATAATATGAATTCATTATATTTCTTGGTTTCTCATCAGATGATTACAACCAAATATGTATTAAAGTTTAACATTGATGTAAGATATAGTGTAAAACAATTGACATAAGTGAATGCGAAGAATTGGGATAACAAAGGTTATCAATAATAACTATATATATGAGTGTGTAAGAACAGGTCGGAGGTCATTCGGTGTTAGAATCAAGAAACATGACTTGTGGGTGATGTAATAATTGAGTGGAGTTCAGAGACAGATAAGATGAGTTGTGTGATGATTTAAGAGGTAATGAAGGGTTTGCACAAGATTCCTAGAATTAAAAAACTGGTAAGATGAGTTGCGTAATAAATAAACAAGATTTGATGAGTTCGCGTTATTTAAAAGAATTGAGTGAGTGGAAATGTATGAGTGAAGCGTGGTGGTTTAAATGTACATAAAATAAGAATTCGATAATTAAAGCGAAATATAACAAACTAAACATCAATAAAATAAAACCAACGATCAAAAATTGAATTATCAGGGTAGGACAAGGTTTATTACTGAATATTTTTTGAATACATATATTAAGTTTGAGTTTTTATCGCAATCGCTCTAGCAAAGCGAGGAGAAGAGGTGTTTCTCTGTCTGCTAATAATTTTAAAAGCATGAGGAATGTCAATGGTATGCTCAGTGCCAAGTAAATGCCGAGCTATTGCATTGTTAAGATACCCTGCCCCTCACAGTCTCAATTTCTTTGTAACATGCTCGGAAATGCGGACATATACTTTTCTCTCGGTTCTTCCATTGTATGTGCTTTGTCACGTACAAGTAAATTGGTAAACGCAGTTGGAGCTACTGAGAAAAGAGGACCTGTCAATTCTAGTTTATTTGAGAGAGTAGTCCGTTTGCCATAGCGTCGTCAGTTTTGCTGATGTGTCGGTCACCTTCAACGCGGAATTTATCCTGTGATTAATTATTCCAGTGACCTCATCTCCTTTGAAGAGTAAGTATAAGAAGCAGGTTTTCTTTTCCACCACAATGCAAAATTTTAATACATATTTGGTTGTAATCAATTGATGGGATACCACGAAATGTGATGAACTCATATTATTCTGGGTCCATGTTCGTTGTGGCTTTATTTAAGTTATCGCTATACCCATACAATAATGAACCTTAAAGTAAAACTTCTATCTTTATTACATGTCTTTGTCTTGCTGTTCGGAGCTAAAGAGTAGGAGATTCGAGGTATCTGGAAAACGTCCAGGCAGTCAGTATCAAGTGTTCGACTCGCAGACCCATTAATATTTTACAGTGAAGTCACATTTTAGTACATTTGAAAAGTGAAGAACAATCAAAAGCTGGAAGGGAGTTTTGTCGTATTTTAGAATCGTTGTCTGTATGCGTCTGCATCCCAGTATTGTTGTTCATAGTGACGCGAACCCGAGGTATTTTATTTTACACGGTAACCCAATAAACGCTAATCCATGGGTCCAGATAGTCACCAAATCGTTCAACGAGTTCGCAGATATAAGTTTTTGTCCATCATTTTGGGACTGACATTGATCAGATATTTTGCCACACATGACCGTCCGAACTTGGTAATTTAAATGGTAATGTGTTGGTGTTTGAAGAGATAGTCAGTGGGTTTGAGTCTCAGTGAATACATCAATATTGATATGTAAATGAACCCAGCTGACGCGTCTCAAATACGACGAAATCCTCATCCTGGATTCCACTGTCTATAATCTGTTTTATTAACGACAAAATGGACGTTGATTGTATATTTCAGAAGTAATTCTTTGAGACGAACATCCGGAATTCCAATATTGATCATTTTACAAGTAGTTGTTGGCACACAAACTCAATAGTCTCAGTTATTGATACATTGGTGAACATGGAAGCAAAATCTAGAGATATCGCCTGTTTCCCATTTAATTATGTATGTTTCACCTTGGAAATGAAATCGAAAACGTCTTTAACGCCTCATGTGACGACTACGTTGTGCAGAAGATCTAGGATTTGAAGTAATCCCTTTGCAGTTTTATGGTATAGTGAATTATGTGTATCTAAAACTGGACGAAGTGGAGGTCTTGACTTGGGAAATTTTGGTAAAAGATAGAGTCATTACGTGCACAATCCTGTGGTTCAAGTGACCGTTTATTTTTTCACCTCCTCCCACCTATTTTTTTCCAAAGATACGCTTGTTTGTCCAAATATCTGAACTCTTCTAATTGTGTAATCTTACAGTATTCTATGGATGCTATTTCAGCCTTTTAAGTCATTGATCTATTGCCCACTGTGAAACATGGATTCAATCCTTTGGTATTCTCATCACAACTAATACACCTGTTATCACACAATCAATTTATACTCTTTGAGTATTATGTTTGATTATGTAATCCATTCAAATGCTATCAGTGACTCATAAACTACCCTGCTTGGTTTGATAATTACATATTTGCACATAAATATTACTGTATATTAGAAAAAAGCATTATTAGGATCCGAATGACAACAATACATGAATTGTCTGGGTACAAACTATGCATCCATTTATCAGCGTTCACTGTTTTTGCAGTTTCAAGGATTTCCTGGCAAATTTCCGTTCATTGAGTGGGTGAGTATTAAATGTAAAAGAAGAATATTCGTTAGGGATTTCATTCCTTGCACTAAATTCCACATTATTGGCTTTTTTCATCTGACAAGTTAACATGCACAACAGTGGTCTGTTCACAAAAGAGAGATATAAACGTAAATACAACACTTTACATATAGCTGACGAGAACCAAACTAAATAAAATGAATTCATATTAGTCTGCTCAAAATTCACTTCTTAATCTCTTCAAGATGATAAAGAGAACTATGTCCAAGATGTTGACAGCCATAGATGGTTGAAATGAAACACCCGGTGAAAATTATTCTGTAACATTGACCCACTAGATGTACAGAAACATGTCCGAAAACTCTGGATTCTGCACTTTCTTTGATCATATTTGCATGTCAATGTATGCAACAACCGAAGTTTTTCATAGACAGAAATTCAACCACGAAACACATGTACGCTAAATTGTCACTGATTTAATAATTGACAAATATCAGAACGAGGAAGATTGACGTGTCCAAACTGTTGTTTTATTCACGTAAACGAATCGCCATTGACAATCGAACAAGGATTGGGAAACAAAAGCATTTGTAAAGTGATGGAATAAACTGAAGAAATCAGTTGTGCACAAAATTTACAATTAACATATCACAAAGTTACGCTACTAATCAGATAGCAACTAGTTGATCTCGTCGAAAGCAAACGTCACAAACGAGTTGATGACAATATTTCTGCCCATCAACTCACATATACCAATCTCATCACTTGATGTAATTAGTTCAAACTAAATTAGTTGAATAAAGGATACGTGTGAGGCATATGCAATTAATCAACTAACTGGTTGTAGTCAACTGATAACTCGTAGACAAAAGGATATCATGGCAATTGGATCCCCCCTTAGTCCATTACTCAAGCATAAATTGTCTCATTTAACCGACTCTATGTGCACTTATCAATCCACCTGATCATGTGATGCAAGGTACTTTATCCAAGTGAATTCAAGAACATTGTCTGGATTGGTTAAAGTGAGGTGGAAACAGATCGATAGGGAGCGCAATGATAGAACACCTCGAGAACACAGGTATCAAAAAAAGTGACAAAGCCTCCTATTCTACCGTGTTCTTAATTTCACATAATTTTATTTCTTCTTCATATTTATCTGCCTCACAGCCATCTGATTTCTTTCCTATCTTCTCCATAAAACTTTTATTCCCAATTGGTTTATTTCTGTTTCTATTATCCTCCCCACCACACTTCATCACAATTCCAGTAATAATAATAACAATAATAATGAGAGACCGATCAATTGCAGTCTTAAACATCGATGTTGAGATTTAAATAAACAATACTAAGGTCAAATGAACTTCACCCGATTGCACAATCTGGTGGCTATTCGCACTCAGTAGCTAAGTGCAGAACGTGATGTTGTTTGAAGAGAGTGGTGCTGGATTGGAGTCCTGTACCGATCTTCATCTCCGAGACGTAGGTACAACCAACTAACCAGTCCCAAATAGAATGAAGCGCGATTCCTGGATTCCGCTGCTAGTCATCATCATCATCATCATCATCATCATCATCATCATAATCTCTAAATATTATTAATCTCACTGACAATAATAACGTTTTAATACCTTGTCATCTTGAAAAATAAGTATATATTTGTGATTGTACAGCTTCGAAATTGAATTTGTAGAGAAGAGAACTCTTCACTGAACCAATCCCCCCACTTTATGTGTCAGTCGATGAATTCCGTCTAACTGACAATTACTGACATAAATCTGAATATTTTACACAAACAATAGTGGTGAGTATCATACTACTCGTGAGGAACTATATATTTGCATGTACCTATTTCACAAATAACTCGTCAAGAAGGTATCAAAAGAAATTAAATCAATTGAAAAATTGGATAACGAGACTGATTTCCTCTCCTTATTTCTCTTTAAATGAACAACTGCTACTATTTATCAGTGGCATTATTTTTCATCTCACCTAAATCGGAGACTTCAATCAATCATTCTGTACCCTACTCACATCCATCATCGCATCCGAACGACACAATTCTATTCTATTCATTCATTTTGATAATCCATACACAACCTGTATTACAAATCATGAAATCATTCTCTATAACAATTGAGTGGTTTGCGAATGATTGATCAGTGTGAAAGGTGAGATGAAAGGTTGAACAGTTAGTGAAAGTGTGGAGATTAGAACAGGTATTTGATTTCAGTTGAGATTTTCGTGGTGATAAGTAAAGCTGTTTTACGTACTTGTGAAGAGTCGGAAATTAATCATATTTCTGGCTTTGTATTTTATGAAATCAAGTAAGTACAATCAGTTAGTTGAAACCAATCTCAGACAGCAAATTTCATTTTCGTAAATGAAAGTTTAAAGGAAATGTGACTCAGAAGATTCAGTGAACTGACGTGTCAGTTCAAACGAGCAGATTATTATCTTACTAATTGATCTTGAATATAACCGCTCAGTGGAGACCCACGCACATCAATGAATTGTATAAACGTCACTAACTGTATAATCTGTATGAACTTTACTCCCAGTCTATCGTTTGCGTCAGTTTTATTTGTGCATCATTCATATCCTGTTTTGTTGATTGTACTTCCAGACAAACGTGTTTGATGTCAACGTGAAACAGAATATTTAAACAAATAAATAAGCATGACATTGATTTATTCATTGAAACAATAGTAATCAAATTCAGATTTATTTGAAGCAAAAACAGAAGAAGAAAATTGATTTAATTATTTTGGAACGGAAGAGCTGGTGAAAATGGTAAACAACCCACAAATATGTGTAGGTCAACATCTCATAACTTTCTTTTATATTATACCACCAACTGAAATAATTTCTAACAATGTAAAAGTACCGTATGCAAGGTTAATCATAACAGAATAGTGAATATTTCTTGGTTCATTTAATAAGTTATGTTGCATAAACTCAACATCGTGAACTCCAGTTCTGGTGTATCGTGATGAGCTTTGTTATCGTGTTAGCGTATTACTGTAGTATTTCTAAGAGAGAAGTACATTTTAAATCGTACGTTATACCAAATAATAACACAAGTATTACTGCCAGTACTAATACAAACACTGCTATTTTAACCATTTCCAGCCCTACACTGCTAAAATCATACAACAATTTGAATTTCTAAATCAATGATACGCATGAAAACAGTTTCATATCAATTCATAATGCAGGAAATCTTAAGCGTTATTAATGATAACAAGTGTATTAGTTGTAATAGGTATTATAGCACGTAGATAACATGTACGAATATTTTCAAAAATTAAGCAGATTTATCTTAATTAAATAATAATCAGTGAACATCTTACAATAAGAAGTTTGTAAATAATAAGTTCACTTCCGTACGTGGCGACGAAGAGATATGGAAGGATTGAATAACAACAATTAACATGTGAAATAGAATTAGTAATACCATCTAGTTTTTATGTTTCCTTTGGTCACAGAATAAACGAAGGCATTAAAATTTGCTTTTCTATACAAAGACTGTGGTTACTAGCTTTCGCTATACATAAGAAATGTGATCGATTCCCACTGAACTCAATGTATAGAGAATATGTTTGGCTTAAAGTATATCTGGTTTCTTGAAAACAATTTATCAACACTCAATAACCATAAACTGATATCATTTAGTCACTTGGTCACTTTTTTTACTGGTAGTCATCCACATGTGTCCAAATCTAAGCTTCAAACATTTTGTAATCTGATCAATGAAAGACTTCTCACAAATCATGTTTATTATAGGATAGAGGGAACTCCATTCGTTTGTTATTATTTTATATCTAATCTTTTGATTAGGAACTTTTGCAAAAGAACAAACTTATGTCTTACCATTTTCAGGGCAAAACATATATAAGTATTAAGTAAAACGAAGCTTTGACTGAATTATGGTTTCTTGCTTAGCAACTTAAAAAGGTGGTTGTAATTGTACGGTTGTATCACTTTCTGAACTGAAAGATCTCCAATTTCAGTTGAAAATGTAAGCACAACGTTTAAAACTATTTGATTATGGATGTGAAATGCATAATGACAAGTTTCAATTTGCACACTAACTGGTTAGTTGAACAACGTGAATTGATACTAAACGTTCAGTTACTTTCATTTATATTTCTCTTTTGATAACTAAAATAACCCATAGTGTCATTGAATAAGAAAAAGAGAATTCAGCGAAGAAAATTTTCTTTTCGACGAAATCATTTACTTAAGCTGTACATTCGTATACATAGTTATATGAAAAAAATTTATGTCTATTGGAGGATAGAAAAAATTTTGCATCACCAAAATGGATTCGAGGAAAATAACAAATGGGGTTACGTACTAATCAGAGGGTAAGGAAGAAAATCGTTTATAGGTCAGATAATAGTCCAATTGACAGGTATGAAAGAAAGCGACAAACGCAAAAGTCATAATAATAAACTGAATAATAATCATGAAAACTTGTATAAGGTAATAATAATAATAATAATAATAATAATAATAATAATAATAATAATAACTGATCAGAGTTTAAAATACAAAATAGTAATTTAAAGAAGTTTGATAATAATCAAATAAAAGTGCAGCAAAGAAAAAAAACCGAAACATACCTATCAAGGGAATTAGGGCCAAGGAAGGATGAGAGGTTGGACAAATCGTTTCTGCACGCAAAGTTCGGGCCTGAGTTCGTGAATCGCCAGTGCCTCAGCAGTGCATAATATATTGATTCGATACCCCTTCGATCCAATTCCTTTGATTCTGTAGATCACTTTAACAGAAGAATACTTGGGAGCGGTGTGTCCGAAATTGATTGAATGCTCCTGTATGGAACTAGTGATTGTCTTACATTTTCCTTTTAAAAGCCATTCCGGATAGTGTTCTGAGATGCGTTTGGACAGTGATCGCTTTGTTCGGCCTATATAACGAGCCCCACATGAGCATGTAAATTTATAAATACACATAAATTTTCCATATAACTATATATACGAATGTACAGCTTAAGTAAATGATTTCGTCGAATAGAAAATTTTCTTCGCTGAATTCTCTTTTTCTTATTTCTCTTTTATTATTCAATTGCAGTTGTCAGATTTCCACTTCAACCAGTGCTATTGAGAACATACAGACAGTAGGGATGTTATGAATTCGGTATTAGAGTAGAACCAATGCGATATGGTGTAGTAAAAGTAAGAGACTTGTTTCATTTGTTATTGTCTGGATTATGCTGATGATGATATTTTGACAATGTTTTGATCGGTCATCTTGGGTATTTGGGCGTCCTGTCCTGGTTACCTCCATAGAAAAGATTGATTAACAACCAGTCAAAACGTCAACAACGGGATAATCCAAACAACTACAAATGAAATAAAAATTCATCCCCATCACAAAAATGAATAGCTAACGGGACTCAGTAATTATGTGAATAACACGTTTGACGTCCTAAGAGAAAGTTAACGGGTTTGTATGTTCATTAACTTATCAACTACTGATGAGATTCGTTCCTGTTCCTCTCCAAAGTATGCCTAAGATTTATTTGTTAAAATCCAAACCATATTTGAAACTGAGAAAGATACTTTTGGAAAACCTAA
Source organism: Schistosoma spindalis (assembly GCA_946903255.1). Taxonomy (NCBI): domain Eukaryota; kingdom Metazoa; phylum Platyhelminthes; class Trematoda; order Strigeidida; family Schistosomatidae; genus Schistosoma; species Schistosoma spindalis. The sequence goes on along the minus strand of OX336417.1, from coordinate 34,950,110 downwards.
TGCTAAAAACTTTACAATGCTCAAAAGAACTCTACTTCAATGGAGAGACATTACTAATGTCGAGACAACCAACACTTGAATACATTTTTACAGTGAATCATGTAATCGTAAGTTGAAGAAAGAAAATCATTGAAATTTTCATTGGTCCACATATTACTCAAAATCAATTGGTTCAGTGTCTCAATGAAAATATCACACTAATGAATAAAAGAACTCAATTGCCTAACATTTATCGTGATCATTCTTACTTCTGATATAACCATTATTATTATTACGAATACTATTTTTACCAACAGTAGTGCTAAAGTTACATAACAATATGTTTACTAGGAATAAATCAACAATGAGAAACTTTTGTTCAGTTTCTACGATAATCGCATTTACACTCCTCTTATTTATCCTTACACAAATATATTTGATAAATTTCAATATTACACACATCATTGTACAAAAACATACTTACGAAGAGTGTATCATGTCGAATACAACATGTACTGGATGTAAACACATATGTCGTACTATTTGCACGAATATTGATAGTATTCCATCGAGTAAGGTGAGTGCATTGAAACCAACTGGGAAAATGCCATTCAATGGTGAATTCAATGAAGAGGTGAATCCAATCAACGACACATTTTATTCACATGATCTTGGTGGCGGTTGGATGTTTAAGGAGGAGACGACGAATTGCAACAATGTTCCACAATCTGGTGCAGCAATCATCATTGTTTGTAGAGATAGATGGAAACAACTGAATAACACATTGTCCGCTCTGATTCCAGTTCTCCAGAGACAACATTTGTGTTATCGAATATTTGTTATTGAACAACAGGGTACTGGTATTTTGAACAAAGCTCAGTTGATGAACATTGGTTTTATTGAAGCACGTAAACGTTTTGATTTCAACTGTGTTATATTTCATGATGCCGACTTAATACCATTGGATGATAGAATACCACATGGTTGTGATGAAGAGACGATGGAGAGTGTGGTTCATTTGAGTGTTGGAGTGAGTTCATGGACTTGTGTTTTACCTTACAACTCATTGATCGGTGGTGTTTTGAAAATAAGAGTTGTAGACCAAAAGACATCTGAAGTGAGAATATGTTGTCTAATGTATTAGCGCAACTTTCGCATTTTTATAACTATAGTAGTATATATAACGTTTCTCACTTTTTTGATCCTCTCTTCCTTTGTTAAACGCGATAACTAATTTGTGAATGTTTGTATTCGACTTCTGTATACATATCTGCTGTCAAACACTGATTAATGTAAGATTTACTATCTTACACTGTATATGTTTGAAATTTGATATTTGTCGAACAAACTGGTACCTGATTCATTTCTTGTTGAATGTTAATTTCAGTTTCTAATAAAAAGATGAATTTCCTGTAATCAACTTCGCTGTTGTATAGATATTTGTATACAAAGAGTATTTTCAACTATTTTGCATTGTTTCCTAACAATAATAACTCGAATAAAACAGTCGAAATGACTATGAGAGATTTTACTTATGAAAACGACATGAAATTGTATCATTATTTGTGCTTGATATTTAACAGAGACAGTTACTAAGTGATGTACAGATAATAAAGAGATCGAAGATTTCATTGTCCCAACAATAGCTTCAGGTTAGTTGAACGGTGTTGAATTTCTTTGGAGATGAACTTTAAAAGCTATACGTGATCAGTGCACTATTGTAGTGAACAAGAATACCAACGGGGACAATCGAATGTATTTAACAACAAATTACAGAGCATCTCAATAAAATCTGAGAAACATATATTAAATCGTTAATTTACAAATTGTTCATCAATTGTCTCAAATGACTCAGAATCCCTTTGTTCTTGCATTTTCATACTAATTGCATTCTTTCTTCATTCTTTGTTGTTCGACCTTCTCGTCTCTCTGCTGCCAGATATTCTGTTCATGACTCACATCATATACTACTTATGTCTACATAAGTAGCACACTCCACACTATGACACAGGTGTGTCAATCATACCAGTAGAATAAACAGGTGGTGTGGTAGAACTGAGTAATTACTTGGTCTCATTAAACATGTAAAGAGGAACTGAGACAATATACATTAGCTTAGTGGTGATGTCTCCGAAAATGGTCCAAAGTAATCATTGCTCGAAACTCATGGAAAGATCCATTCTTACGAGTTTGAAATAGGAGGCAAACTATGTTCATGACTATCAGCTAATTGGCACGTAGATGTAGTTAAATTAGCAGTTGTGGTAGCAGTAGTGATAGTGTTCGTAGTCGTAGTAGTAGTAGTAATGATATTAGTGTGGTGTATGCTACTGATAGCGACAGATGTAGTAGTATGTATCACTAATCGAAAGTGGAATACCTAGTTGTAGAAGGTTGAGAAAATCGAAGAGAAGAGAACGACTACAGAGAGTGATTAGCATGGAAACGAAAGAAGAAAAAGTATGAGACAATTGATGAATAATTTGCAGATGAATTATTAAATGTATGGTTCTCACATTTTGCCATGACATTGTGTGGTGTTACGTTTAAATGCGTTTGGATGTCCGCAACTTGTGTTGTTCTTCACTACAGCAGTAGAATTATCAGTTATATTTTGTACTTGTTTGTTTACAGAAAATAATTTTTAAATTTTTTGCACATTTAATCACTAAGAGTTTCAAGAAAAATTCCAAAGATACTTAAAAACACTTGATAGATATATAAACGTTCCATTACTTCATGTACACAATAACCCATAATACGCTTCAATTTGTCACTGGACACAATGATCATCAAGAGATTGGATTTGTGGTCAATACATATTTTCTTATTATATCACTCTCATTCATATACATATATCAATACTCTACATGCTATTTATTAACTGTATGTTCAATAACAGAACTGAAATATCTACACACCCACACACTATTGAATTAACACAACATAACTTATTAAATGAACCAAGAAATATTCACTATTCTGTTATGATTAACTTTGCATACTGTACTTTTACATTGATAGAAATTATTTCAGTTGGTGGTATAATATAAAAGAAAGTTATGAGATATTGACCAACACATATTTGTGGGTTTGTAGTGACCTACTTTTGTCAAAAGAACGCGATTGGTTCGATGAAAACAATCATTATTATAACCAATTGCACCAGTGATTGTTTTACTGTGCTCGTTTGTTTAACTGTTCTAATGACAGCCATTTTGGCCTTCCATTGGACTCCATTACTTCTGCGCGGTTTGTGACTCTACCCACGTACTTTCTCCTACCGATCCCACTTGTACTCCTTTTGGCACGATCTCGGTATTCTTTCGATTTCACGAGATCGCCAGCAAATATATCTCAACTACAGCCATCATCTGTCTTCTGATATTGGCCTACGGAAATGTTATTGGTTTACTGGCACGTAGTGTTGTAGTGGTGTTCATAATCAAGCGCTATTCGACACCACGCTACAGGTTGTTTACCATTTTCACCGACTCTTCTTTTTCAAAATACTTGGATCGATTTTCTTCTGTTTTTGCTTCAAATAAATCGGACGTTTATTAATATTATTATTATTAATTCAATGAATGAATCAATGTCATGCTTATTTATTTGTTTGAATATTCTGTTTCACGTTGACATCAAACACGTTTATCTAGAACAACAATCGAAGTACATACAGATTACACAGTTAGTGACGTTTATAAAATTTATTCATGTGCGTGGGTCTCTACTGAACGGTAATATTCAAGATCAATTAGTAAGATAATAATCTGCTCGTTTGAACTGACACGAATTGCAACAACGTTCCACAATCTGGTGCAGCAATCATCATTGTTTGTAGAGATAGATGGAAACAACTGAATAACACATTGTCCGCTCTGATTCCAGTTCTCCAGAGACAACATTTGTGTTATCGAATATTTGTTATTGAACAACAGGGTACTGGTATTTTGAACAAAGCTCAGTTGATGAACATTGGTTTTATTGAAGCACGTAAACGTTTTGATTTCAACTGTGTTATATTTCATGATGCCGACTTAATACCATTGGATGATAGAATACCACATGGTTGTGATGAAGAGACGATGGAGAGTGTGGTTCATTTGAGTGTTGGAGTGAGTTCATGGAATTATGTTTTACCTTACAAATCATTGATCGGTGGTGTTTTGAAAATATCGACTTCACACTTTATGCAGGTTAATGGTTATTCAAATAGTTATTGGGGTTGGGGTGGAGAGGATGATGATTTGGAGAGGCGACTGAGAGCATCAAATAATATGTGTAAACACATTGAAAAGCCAATAGGCAGATATTTTGCTCAACCTCACACTAAACAGGTTCGAGGGAATAGATGTTTAGTACTTCATTTATAATAAAAATACCGCCAGTCGTGACAATAATAATAATTTATTCTCAAACAACAGTCTGTTACATGAGGCTCGTTAATTTACAGGCAAGATCAAATTGTTAGAGAAGATGCAGTTTTCACTGTGCTAGGTTACTCAGTTAGTTTGATATTTTATAAGGTACATTGATCGTAAAAGTATGGGGGATAATACTTCTCACATATCAATGCAAATATCATTAGTAAAATCCGTATTGTCAATGTGACAGTTGGCGCGCTTCATGGAGGTTACGTTGCGACATCCAACTGATAGTTGGGCTTAAAACCACGTAGATTTGTGATCTTTTATAATCCGTGACCCTATATCCCTCTGGGCTATCTGTGGCATTGATGATGGCACAGGATGAATTCACCCGCTCCATATGCGTTATCGGTGGCACATCTTGAGAAGGCTGTATAGGAGGGTAAGAAAAAGAAGATACGAGAAGCAAAACAGACAATTTTTATGCATATTGAAATTCGTGAACGTGGTTCAAAAAGAAGCTGAATGTATAGGATTTTGTGAAGTATTATAATATAGTACTGAAAACGGTATTCTGATACACACATGGCTATCTCCCTTCCCTGTCGAAGTCGTTTCATCTCATTCTTATTTTTATTGATTTTATAGGGTCATGAGCAGGCCTCGTCATTAGCAAGTTGATTGGTTTTGTTTGTAATAAGATTACTCGGTGGGAAGTGTAACAGATTCATCGTCACAAACACGATCTAAAAAGGCATTTTGTTTAATGGGTTACCATTAATACCATTAGTTCTGTTATCCCACGTGACCATAAGAAGCCGTAATTTAGCAACATGTTCTGCCCTACAAACATTTGGTGGATCGAAGTTATATCAACACCATGATGTTTTCTGGTCAGCAACATCGCCCTCCCTCCTTTCGTGATTTGATTCTCTCTTACGTTTGTCTTGTGTATGAATATTGATTTATCAAGGCCCATAGTTGCAATACACTGTCTCTACTAGTTCCATGTTACAAGCAAATCTGTATTGTGCGTTAGATATCCATTGAGTATATCACACTGCTATGAAGATAATTAATGGTAAAATTTAAAAAAAATACAGGTCAGATTATATGTGGTTTAAAGATGGTAAGGACTAATAGCAAATCAAATGATATGAAAGAGTATAAGATTATAAAATTTTCAGTGTAAGAAAAATAAAACATTGAGCGATTCACAAGAATTTAGGACATTTCGAGCTTCTTATGATCGGCCATAGTTGATCAGCATCCATGAGACTAGTGAGATTATTTGTATATTCACTGATGGATCGAATTCTGCAAAATATAAAATTTCAACCTATTTTGAAGAGCAGCACTAAACACACTTTTTAATCTCATTAAGATTGCTTCTCTAAAAATATGTTACCAATCCCACATCCATAGATCTCATTTAAGCGCTGTTATTGATTATGTTATTCAGTGTCACTTTTGGTGTACTAGGTAATTGTTTTCATTGGGAATGTGATGTATCATGATATGAAATCTCATCATGGATATATACGTATACAGGCAATTACGTATACGAAATATCAGAATTTTCACTTTATCTATTCATAATTAAACGTGAAAATTTTCGACTATCCAATGACTGATCAACTGTCTTCTAAATTTCTAAGATGTTCTTTCTTCTCTTATCTTAATTTTGATGTGATTGAAATTTCAGAAATTATTAACTACTTGTCTCGTCTAGATTGATGTAGATAGATATTGTCATCAGTTAGAAATCCTTCCATCTAGAATCATTTATGAGTCCGATTACAATTTTTACTTTTCTTGGTCCATATGACTTGTGGGCTAATAAATTAGTATAGTTAAGTGATAATATTTTATTTCATTACTCTTGTTTCTGTTAATTTATTGTTAATGAATTTCTAAACGATCAGTATCTACAACAATTATTCAACATTAGGTCACACTTGTGGTGGATCCCAGCAAAAAGAGCTTATACAAGATATATCAATACACTAGATTAATAATAATATACCAAAAGAGTTAACAGTAAAAACCCTAGGTGTCTGTGTACGAGTAAAGACCAAGGATAACAAATCACAGTTAGGATACAAGTGGTATATTGAACAGTACGATAATAACAATTATTATGGAATAAATGTTACTTGTAGGCTGCTCTCTGGGACGACAACCACAAATAAGTTCAATTGATTTAACGTAGGTTCTCCTGCGAGTGATGGCACCGGCGGCGTGATGAGAAAGACAGAGTGCAATAGTATTATATAATAATAATCCCGGTCAAAAAACCAACGTAGTGTAGGAAGGCCTAAAAGGATATTATAACACTATTATAGTCTTCGGTCAAAGGCCGTGGCCAATAAAGCAGAAGGGCAGACGACGTAGATAACGTGTTATATATCAATCAGCGCGGTAGCAAAATCGTATATTCATTTATCAAAACAATTATCATCGTTTTTAAATAAGTGATACAGAAAAACAACAGATATTGAATAAAAATGTGGTTACAAAAATCACGGAATATACGTCACCATACACTAACTTGATTTTCTAGAATTTAATGCTTAATAACATTATTTTGTGCATTTTTCCATCTCTGTTTTTTTGTTCTAAACTCCCTTAAATACTCCTAGAATTTAGACATTTCGGATGTCTCGCTGTTCCATACTTTACGGATTTTTGTGAAAACACAATTGTCCAAAAATAAAATTCAGGGACATCAGTAAGGACACCAGCATCATCTCGCTACAAATAATTGACATTTGTGACGTTAATCCTCTCCTATCTCACCAGTATGATTACTGAAATGACTTTTTAAATTATCGAATTTGATGTAATATGCAGTATCTGAGAGTTAATACTGACAACCCAGTCTTCCCACACATAAACCCAACCAATTAATTGAGCTGGGAGATGAAGAGTAGGAGAGAAATTTTATTGAGTAAACCAAATCAACATGCATGTATATTTATCCAGAAAACATGCCATCAAATTCTCGATGTCTAGAAGACTAACTTAAGTAACAAACATTCAACTTGATATCGTCACTTATGTATTATCCATCTGTAAGCTCACTAAATAATTTTGACCTATTCAAAGGTGTTTTTACAAGATACATTTATAGCGGTAAGTAAATACTCAAATTACGCAAATCTGTAAGTCTTCGACATTGATGCTGACCTCATTAACTCTAACGGAAGGCACTCGATCATGCATCCGACCCAGATAACGAGTGGGTATGCCGTGCTATACATCCCTTGAAACTACTAACCAACTTAAACTAAACGCACCTCGACGTGTCGATAGCTTTACAAATATATCTTAAAACCTTATCATTTCTCACTTATGATGCGACTGGGTTGGTATGCTGCAATCATAAAGGTATTGTGTGTAAATGCGTTGTCAAACTCCGAATACCTGTGGCATCTTTGGTTGTGAGCCAAACGTCAAACAACAAACTGTGTGTCTACTTGTTATTGTGACACTATTTTTTATTTTTACATATAATGATATAGTTTTTTGTATTTTTAGATTTTTTCCGTCCATTTTTATATTTTATCTTCATTATGTCAGAACAGATACAAAGGTGTTTAAGATTGAGAATTTTTCGTCTTATATATTTCAAGTCATGACATTCTGGCCCAATGATACAGAAGCATGGCTTCGTCAAGCAGAAGAAGACTTCCACGAGCATGACCTAATAAATTCACGTGCCCGATTCCTCAAAGTTCTGGGGACATTGTTGAAAGATTTTAACAGGTACGTTGCACCCAATTATTAGAGTGGGTTCCTTCTTGTCAGTTTTCATCAATTTTCTACCTTCACGTAAACGATATCGAAATACCATTAATTTTATTTGATTGCCCATCGCCTTATCAATAGCTATCATATTTTTACGCTTTCCTACCTACACCAGTAAACATTTTATCTTAAATTATACCCTTCCCAACGCCCATACTTTGATTCGCAACCTATGATTTATGCTATAGTCATTTAAAGCATTGCATCGATGCCTTACCCACAGTCTATAATCTGTTACCGACTGATGAACTTGTAAAATGATACTTATAGATATAGTGTTTTTCAACAGGATGTGAAGAAAACGGCATCGTGTGAGATATATTTTATCTACAAACAAACATTAATGGGCCTATCATCATGAAATTAGGGAGAGTGGAGTTGCTGATGATATGGACGATGAATTCAATCCACCTATGTTTGTGGGGCAGAACATTTTGTTGTTTTCAGGCTCTTTATGTTTGAAGATGAAGCAATCAACCAGTGATCCTGAGATTTTTTTCCTAGACTCACCATTTAAACTCAAGTTTGCAATTTTATACTGCATTAGCTATTCTACTAACACAACCTTTAACACGATAACTCGGACTTTTACACTAGGACTATGTGGCTGGCATCAGATGGAAAAGATTTTGAAAAATCAGACAAAACATACAATTACTAGTTTTTTTGGACTCCTTGCCCTCTTGATGCACTTCCCATTCCCATTTACAGAGTTCTTCATTCTAACATGGACTTGCCTTCCATCATTTGAACCCGAATCAACTTATCACATATCACGACTCATAGTTCTTTATTACCTCATTCTCTTGTCCCAAGGCTCTAACCACATTTCACTCCAGCAACAGCAGCTAATATGAGTCTAATTTATCAGTTTATCATGCCTTTGGCTGTCCAAATACAAACTGTTGAGGACTGTTTGGCGTCTATATTCAAGTGACATGCGAATATTTTGTCTCTCTTTTCCAGCACAAGGCTATTGCGGCGCAGTTATGGAGCTACCGACGCCTGAAACAAACTTGATGTGTCTTTTTTCAAGGTCACAGCTCATACAAAGCTCTCTTTAAACTTACTTTATGATAACCATGAACGTACAAATACTTACTTCATAAATACTCACAACGACTAGAATTACAACACATTAACACCGAGTTTAAATCTGGTGTGCAAAGTGGACGCGATTCCATTTTGCAAAAATATTTTACGAACTGCACTCAGTGTAATACTAAGACACAAACTTATTCATTAACGCTCTGGGACATCTGCAAGCGTACAATGTCTTTCACTTTTTAACAACTCTACTTGAGAAGCAAGCTGTAAGCGAACTAACGTTGTGACTCATATATTATGCCTGTATCAAGGTCCTTTTCCTGCCCTGGTAGAGATATGTTATATTACTATAAACTACATATTATCTGACCGGTATTTCATTATTTATAGTATTCGTTATGAATTTTTTGGAATACAGACCATAGTATCACCCCTCTCTAAGCATACAGCCCGAGTTATTTCAAACCACATGCAAAATATAAACTCGCTTCACTCGTGCAGCTTTGATCAGAAAGCACTCCTACCCCTCCCTCCTTCTTAAACCCTTCAAACAGCCTCTCTACCTTGCTTTATTTATACTCCTCCAACCCTTTTTATCAACAAAGTGAGTTATTGAAAAACAAACATTCTGTCTCTCTAAGACCATCACTTGTCTGTAACAGCCTCAGGACTGATTCTTTCAACCAATAACCAGATACATCATTCGCCGATATATCCTACACTACAACACCTATTCCTGCAGATCTTCAGAATGAATCATTTCTATCCCTTCAAACTACCGCCACATCTCTTAACCGAGGATCATTGACTGATTGTAAAAAACCATCCACAAACCTCATTCACATAACCAATGAACAAGAAAACTCCTCACTCACTTGGTTGGTTTGCGATTTATCCAAATTTACTATCACTTCACAGTTTTCAGTTATTTTATTTAATTCCCACTCCCTCTTCAATAAGATGGCTAATCATAGATGTCTAGCTTACGTCGTCAATTCATGCTGTATTCTATTTACTGAAATCTGATGCCTACTAACATTTCCGAGTTAACACAGTTTGTAGGTGGTTGCAAAATGTACCATAGAGACCAAAATTCAGATAAAGATGGGAGCCGTATAACGCGTATGTGACCCGATATTCTGTCTACCATGACCTACCCAGAGGGTTGTGAGCCGTTAGACCGAGCTGTATTCGCCGTTGTAGATAATTGTGCTCGTAGCAATTTCACGTTAGGTTGCGTCTACAGACCACTAAATTCTGCTCGTGCAATTGATATACATTTAAATAAGCTATTCATTTACTTTTCGTTATTACCTGTAGCTAGGTTACATTGTCCTCATTTTAAAAGACTCATTGAATTACTAGAAACAAACAGTTGGGCATAAATAGTCGATGCGTTCACCAGATAAACTAGCCCATTAGACTTAACTTTCGTACATAATTCCCCGACATATGGGGAATATGCCGGACTTGAATTTCCACATAGTGATCACAAAGTTGTAGCCTGTCAACTCGCAGCAAGAAAGTACTCCTGTATATCCAATGGATCAAAAGTTTTCATGAATTATATCAGAAACTTTGCAAACACCAACTGGCCTTGCTCTGAATTTATACTACGCAATCTTAGATGGAGTGTGTATTTTCTTTCTGGTGACGTTAACATCGCACCAGACTCTCTTCATTTTAATTTCGAAACCTGTCTGAACTTAATCTTTCCAATCATAACGAAAAACCGTACGTCCCTCCTCTTGATTATATTCCTATCAAATTTACGGAAAAGTTTCTTTGTTCAAAATGACTTTTCAGCTATTCTCAGCATCCAGTCGATATTTAGCAATGATTAAAGCTTTCGATAAACAAAGGATTTAGAAGCTGGACGATGGTCTACCAGTTCACAAAATAAAAATAGTTTTTAGCAGCTACTCTAAAGTCAGTAATGTAGTTATAAAAGACCCAGTAATACTATGTGAACTACTAAGCAAACCATTTGCACAAACACTCACTTAATATAATCAGAATTAACGTATAACCAAGAGTTTTACTACATATGTATTGACAGACCTGAAATTCATGCTGGGTATTGTGAGCGATGCAATGATGTTACCAAATCCTTCAAGCAGAAATGGTTATGATGGAACACTGGTTAACTTAAATAAAATGGGTGTTCTGACATTCGTATCCTGCTTATTAGAATATTTATTCTCTCCGTCGATTCAGCCATTTTCCCTTGCCAAAAGGAAAAGTACATAAAACCCGCGTCTTATATTAAAAAGGGATTCAGATTACAAGCAGACAACTATCACCCGACTAACCACTTTTCCATCCTATTCAGAACTATGGAGGAGATTATTAAGAAGGCAATCGGCAATCATCTAGATAAGCACCAATAGATTATATCTTTACAACATGGATTTATTTCCGAAAAGTCATGCGTAATCTGTCATCCAGAATACATTGATTACATAGTAAACAATTGGGATGAGGGGAAACTAGTTGTCACTCTCTGCTTCGACTTTACTAGATCGTTTGATAAAGTAGGACATTCTTCTCTCCTATTTAACTTAAAGACCACTGATATGGCAAGTAAAACAAATAAATGAATCTTATCCTTCTAAAAAGGGTCAAACCCAGGTAATGAAAATAGAGCAACACAACCCCTACCCTTAAAACGTTACTAGTAGTGTCCTCCGGGGCTCAGCCATTCCACTCCTATTGTTCACTGTGTATGTTAACAACATTTTTAATTGCTTTTCATATAGAAAAACCTTCCTATTCGCTGACGATATTAAATTAGTATATGTATTCCATCCAACTCTATTCAGGTTTAAATGACCCGACAACTTCTTACAACACACGTTAAAGACTGCGGCATTACTGATAGCTCTAGACATATTGACGATATTGTTATTTTGCATATGAGTGATGACAAGGACTAACTTTAAAATTTGAATGCTGTAGACCTAAAGCTTGTAAGTGGAACTAATAGGTATAATTAGACTAGTGTACGTTCAGTTGATTCGGGTTTACTCAAATTACGCATGTTTAAAATTGATCTAAAGGCAAAAATTCACAGATATATGACATGATATTTCACTGTAACCCACAAACATTGCAATAGACTTGAGCAGAGCTGTAGCGTGGTGTCGTGTCGCGGTTAACTATGGACACCACTACAAGAAAACTACGTGCCAGTTAACCGATAAGATCCCCGTAGGCCGAATATCAGAAGGCAGTTGATGGCTGTAGTCAAGATATATTTGCTGGCGATCTCGTGGTATCGAAAGAATACCGAGATCGTGCCAAACTACAAGTGGGTTACTGGACGTAACCGAATTCGTATAAGGTCAAAGTCAACGGGAGGAGAATAATGCCTGTCTTTAGTGTAGTAAAACAAATACTGGTACAATTGGTTATAATAATGATTGTTTCCATCAAAGCCATCGCGTGCTATTGACAAAAATAGGTCACTACAGGAGCCCCAAGCTAGAAAGGGTTTACACTTTCGATAGGTAGCGGTTTGGTTCGTGGGACCGATCGGCAAACGTGCGATTGTAGGACGGAAGGATTGGCGAAACAGAAAGCGATCGTTCATCCTCAAGTTGTCAACGAAGGTCTTTAACGGAGAAAGGTACCAGGAGAAGTGTGTTGTATTTGTTGGTCGAGTTAGCATACAACCAGAATGGTTTGTATCCAGGATCTGAAGTTTGCGTTCGTAGGGATGCGGACCGGGAAACGCTGCAGACGTAGGACGAAACCACGTTGAGCCGACAAACCAGAAGCGACCATAACAACTAATTGCAAGACCAAATATATGCCAGACAGATTTGAAACCAGAATATTGACTGAGTGCGTTGACAAGAGCGTGGGTGATCAGGCCAGCTTTCCCCAAGTTTGACTGAAGTCGATGGTACCAAACGGGCGATGGTCGGAGGCGTGGGCTCAGGATACAAAAAAATGAAAAAAGAGAAAGAAAATGTAGCATGCATGTAGTATAGTGATAGTACTACACCGTATCCGTCGTCGACTGTGAGGTTAGTGGCGAAAGCATACGGGTAAGTGAGATCGCGCCAGACTACAAGTGAGGTTACTGGACGTAACCGAATTCGTATAAGGTCAAAGTCAACGGGAGGAGAATAATGCCTGTCTTTAGTATAGTAAACCAATCACTGGTACAATTGGTTATAATAATGATTGTTTCCATTAAAGCCATCGCGTGCTGTTGACAAAAATAGGTCACTACAGAGCGACGAAATTGGTAATGCTGTTTACTTACATGTAAAACACAACTTTTATGAAAGTATGCTAAGTACGCAGCCTAGTAATATAACGGCTTCTCTCAATGCATAAGTAGGAAATCATTATTCATCTGATTTAAGATGGAATAATAGTAAGTAATATAGCTTCCCACAATTTGACAGGACCACAATTTTCCATTAGTAACGAAATAATATCAACAACAACCAATACAACGCTAGAACCATCTAACTATTTTCGAAAACAGATCCCAAATCTGGGGTCTTGAAATATTTCAACAAATGTTTATGTAACGCATAATGCACAAGCTTCCAATTTTGGGGAAGCCGCCATAATAAACTTTGGGGAGATTTTGGGGAAATGGCTCAAAAACCCCAAAATTTTCCAAGGCCTGAGGAAAATCCCCAAAATTTCCCCAAACGTTGGGGTTTTCTCCCCCAAAATGTACCCAAACTTTGGGGATTTTCCCCAAAATTTCCCCAAACCTTGGGCTTTTTCACCTACATTTCCACAAACGTTTTAGGGTTTCCACAAACTTTAGCTTTTTCCCCCCCACTTTGAGGTAGCTCTACAGAACCGTTTTAGCGCAAAAGTTATACTGAAATCTGCGGATATCACGGAAGTAGTAGCGATAATGTTTCGTCAACTACGTGTTGCCAAAGAAACTGAACGTCAATCAATTAATCGGTTTCATTAAAAGACCACTTTTTGAAATATTTAAATGTTTATTATAGTTAATAAAATTACACATTGTTCGTTTAAACGTCGTTTATCATTGGTTCGTTCCTGTAACACGTTACGCAGAAGTTGAACTATCATTTGGTAGGTTCTAAAAAACAATGAAAAAAGACTTGTTAGTTTACAACGACATATGAATATATGTGAAACGTCGATGACGTACTAACAGAATGACCACGCTTTCAATAATCCGAACAAATAACTTACAGTTACGTCAGATAAAGCCTGTGAAGCCAGCTGAAAACAAGAGGAATATGACAAAAGTTTTATCACTATAAACATTGATCACAAAGTAATAATCGAAGTGCAATATGTATTATTGCTTTGGCTAACCTTTTATTTGGATCGCCATCCGCGTTTATTAACTTTATCTCTTGCGTCATACAAGAAAGCCTGGCTTGCTGTACCCATGGCGTGTATCAAATCCTTTTCCAGACAGGTCGTACTTAGGAAATGGGAACAGAGAACACCTATCAATGTGTTAATGCAATAGTGTGTACTTACTTTGAACGGTTGAGTAAAATTTGTACTTACTAATACCAAATTTACTGTGCGTTCCGTGCAAAGTGTAATTGTTGGCCAGTTCCGGCGAAAGCACGTAACTCAGACAAGCTTTCGCTGATTTCCGAGGATCGTCACACAGGAACCCGTTTAATATTCCCACCTAAAATTTGTTCAAATACCTGTAACAACTTACGAAGTAATCACGGAACTGTACGTTATCTAAAGCAGCTTCGAAAGAACGCTAGTCCTCATGCGTTCTTAATGGTAATGCGATAGCTGCAGTGTCTACGGGCTCCGTACGCCTGTCAGTTACACCCATGGATAAGCGTTCGTTGTAAGTGATCAATTTATCAATCCTACGAGAAAGATCACCGACCGCCTTCAGCAGCATTTTCAATGTTTTATGGATATCGTCGCCCAACCTTTTGTTATCAGGAATACAGTAAATGCAATTTACGATTTATCAACTGTCGTTGATGTACATGGAATGGGCAGTGATGAAACATCTGTTTTTGATTAACTACTTTATGAGTATAGACTAAATAGGTACTAAATAGGTACTTGGCTATAGGCGAAAATCTTCCTGTCAAAATGTTTGCAACTGGAAATTCGACCGGGGCAAATCCAGCTTCCACCTCAGCAACCTCTAGTTCTTCCGAGGTGCATAGATAGTCACAAAGTTCGCGTTTGGCAGCCCTAACACTTAAGTTATTAAGTAAGCTGAACAAATTACCTCTTTGGCTTTTCTGCTTCACACGGCAGAGTTTCATCATCTGTTGTACCTTGGTTAATGTAACCGAGTACAGAGGTTGAGCACTTCTTCATTCCCTGGGCTACATGGTACTTCTCTAAAAACAATGAATTAAAAATAAGTACAACTTACCACAACTATGCAGTACGGTGCCTTTTCTCAACGTGAATTGACTATCGAAATCCACATCATCAGTGATGTCATTCTCCGTAACATCATCCCGATAAACGTAGTGCTCGTTGTTCAGGAGCCATTTATTAGGAATGCAAATAACTTGTTTCTTCTCATTATCATCAATCAAGATGTACTTTCCTGATTGATGCTGTAATTCAAAGATTAGGCGTTAAAAATTTATTACTTTCATGAACATTCATTAACACATCCTGATGGAGGAGGCCGAAGCACTAACCAACAGACACCTACTACCTGAAGTACTATTTTTGCGACAGTTATTGAGAAATGATGTCACATTGTGAATTAGAATGTATGCGAAAGGGTGATAATGGCCTCATAATTTTGTGTTCGCATACATATACACTTACAAAGTATGTCTGCTATACTAATCCAGTGACACTCGTGGCTTAACTTAGAACACTTAAACATACCGATAGTGCTAGAGAAGAAAGGGTCAATAAATAAATTTACAGGATCCTGGAATGCTCTAAACCGTAGTCGGCCTCCATTAGCTATTTGTGTGACGAACCCTGGTCAACCATTGACGATCATAGCATTGTACGGCCTGGTCGTAGATAGCTTTAAGTATTTGTAAGTGATGACTTGCTTTGAAGAATCATAAGTTAACTCAGGCTCATTGAGATTTATAGCCGTGTCGTTATTAACTATACTGTGAAAGTAAACTTCTTCGGCATATCGCTGTGCGGCTTGTTTAGCCGCAGCGAATCCGCAATGTACTGAACGCCTGATTTTCCTCATGCATGATTCAAAAGGAAACGCAGAGAAGGACTCTAAACTGCCATGTTCTAAAACATCCCCTTCAATGTGCTTTAAACTATGCACATTGTAGACTAAGTGGTCGCTGCCGTAACACTTTTCGTAACCTAATAAGAAGTTTTTAATGTCAACGCAAACACTTTCTGCAAAAATAGTGTGCAATCTAGGGTGCGATAACAAATATATTGACAAAGAGAGCGGGCGAAAGTTTCTGTACATCGGCAGTGGTAACTTATTATGAAGAACTACAGGTCCTGAATACAGTAAGAACAACCGACATTCAGTTGCTTTCCATACAGAAACTTCATGTAGTGTGCTCTCTACATGAGTTGAGTGCTTCATTTATGGATGCTATAATAGATTGATCCATTCTATTAAGTCGCTTAATAGCTAGGTCATTCCATAATGAAATTAATTTTTTAGCGATACCTAAGTAAATCATATGCATGGGTTCAGAGAGGAAACATTTGATCATATCCAATGGCAGAGTTTCAAATGAACTTCCACCACGATGATGGGTAGATTGTGACCTACTACGAAAAGTGTCATCGTTTCTCAATTCGTGTTCACCATTGGGGAAAGTCATTCGACCACCCATTAGTATCCCTGAAACATGACATTGGTCACAGCCAGCAGTACCGTTGTGTCCAACAACATACCGAACGTTACTGCGAGCCGGAGCATCACAAATATCAGCAACCAATTTAACTGTTAAATGAACCTGATACTTATCTACATTTAGACCTACTGTCAGCAACTCTTGAAAATCAGTGATAAGTGCTGCTGACATGTCGTTGAAATCACATGGTTTCACTTCACCCCCATATATGCCAACTATAAATACATTACTAACTATTGGACCAGCTATGCGACCTAGTATCGGTCACAGCTGTTGGTTAGAGCTTTTAAACAAGCTAAGACAATCGTAGTTCAACTGCAGCTTCAGTTCTGTAAGACGGAATTTACGTAGCCAAGTTTCGTTATCCTCAGCAGACTTGATTTCAACCCCAAATGGTAATAAATTCCCGTTCCGAGAATCTTAGGCTCCACGTCGTTGCATCTACGTAGAACACTTCGGACGGAAGTCGGTAGTTCAGGTATGCGCACGCGAATGACGTTCAGAATTTCGTATGCCTTCCTCACTGTTATATCACCACCTTTCATGATGCCTATGACAATTCGGTCTACCTCTTCTTTCATTGAAAGATGACTGGGTGGAGACATTTCTGAGATCACACCACCTATACACAGTTCATTAAGGAAGATACACTACCATCGGTTGTGTTGCCAGCACACTGTACATAACTACATGAAGCAGTGTCTGTCTCTGAGACAATACTGTTACACTGCTCTGTAGTTACCGTTGTACCAACTCCTGTGATGACAACTGCATTGTTGTCATCTTCGTCACTGCTGCTCAACTGATAATTTCTTATGAATTCATCTCTCAACTTGCGCAACCTTCTGTAATAAGTTGATCTGGGACAGCCCAGCAACCTCAAGTATCTAGCAGCTTGAGCCCTTCTTTTATCAATCTTATCAAGCTGTAATTTATTTTCCTGGAAGAGACAATTTACTTAAGTGAGACTGAAGAACTACAGTAATCGAAGTTTCGGATAATGCTAAGGACTCACCTGCATGGCGTTCGAATTTTGAAAAAGTAGTTTAGAGACGACAATGCATTGTCTCGTGTCTGTTCGGCGTATTAAAACAAGGCATGAAAGTCGATAGACTATTCCTGAGCAAAAGTCTTTATTGTATCAAAATTAACAAATTTTAATTGTAATGTAATGTTTTAACGTTTAATAATCGATTGCTTAGGAAATGTTATTCTGGAATGATGCGCTACACATGAATTCGGTAATTTCACCGAAATTTTCCCAAACATTGGGGATTTCCTCAAACTTTGGGGAAGGCTGTTTCACTTTGGGGATTTCCCCAAAGCTCCCCAAAATTTCCTCAAAGTTGGGAGCTTGGGTGAACAATAACTGCAATGATCAGTCCTCTGTATACTTTTGTAAACAGCGATGAGACCACGTGCCTTTGTGTAATTACATGGCTCTGACTGCAAAACAAGTGCCGGTATAAGTGATTCATAGAAATTGATAGAAATCTGGCGCGAATTTCAATTGATTGGCCTTGAGCCTGCTAATTGTTGAGATCTCGATTAAACTGCCTCTGTATATGAAAAACTGAGAATTTTATATATGCTAAGTGACTATACACACATAATCCTATTTGTGTTTTTCATTAAGCATTGACTTTGAAAATCTAATAAACAGTATACGAAATAAATTTAATTTTTGGTACAAAGTATACAAATCGGTGTTGTTTTCAGAAAAAAAGGCAATTGGTGTTTATGTTGTGGAAAACTGGACAACTGTGTGTTAATTTTGGGAAAGGCAAAAGTGTTAACTTTGAGACTCCCTCAATGGCTAAGTGTTGGGAAAGTCTCACATTGTTTACTCCGTTCTGCGGTAAATGGTGATAATTAGATTCCTTGTCGCCTTTATTCACCGACTTCTCCCAAGGATTTTTCCCAAAATCTCCGAAGTTTGCCTTTATTTTCCCTTATTTGTTTCGGTTATTCACATTGTAATGTTACGCTATTATTTACGTCGTTATGATATTATTCGTATATAAACAAAGATACTTGTTTATATATCGCAAATTTATGTGACGTCTAGTTATGCCTCTTACATTTGCATGTGTTGGTACACTTATTTTCTTGTCTTCATCCGTTTTTTACATGCGACACTGCTTTAATATGCATCATACAACTGAATTTCTTAAATGTTCATGCACTAATTTTATTTGTGTGATCATAATTATCACCTTTACTTCAATGTTTTTCAGAAACAGTTCAGAGTATTTGGTTACCAGAAATTCCATGGATAAATCGAGGACTTAAGAGTTTTCCGGCTCAACCAATCTAAAATGCTTTCGTTGCAAAAAATACGTGCTTACTTGTTAACAGCAACCCCCAAAATACTTTCCACACTTAATAATCACTCTCCAGGTTATTACTGTACTGAATCAAAGTCACCAATCGGACAAGAATATATTAATAATAATGTGGAAGAAGATACAGTTTTCGAAGTCTATGATGAACATTGGGAGGTAAACCCAATTGTTGAGCAGGTTCATATATCTCCTAAAATGAGACCCGAAGAAAATCTGTCTTTTATACGCATGAAAAGTATGCTCCTAAAACTTATCTTCTTAACCCAGTACTTAACTAGATCTTTTTGATATACCAGAATTAGTGGAAGCATTAAAACGTGAAAATATCCGAGATATTGTTTGCCTAAATGTGGATCGTAACTTCCTGGCTCCTTACATGGTTATTGGAAACGGTGTATCTAAAAGACACATTCAAAACACTGTTGTCCGTATACACAAACTGGTGAGTCCTATTCTATCTTGATGTATTTTCATGGTCATAGCGTTTTCAGTTATCATTCCCACTTACCTATTGATTTCTACTGTAGACTTACAGTAACATGCTTACAGGAGAGAAACATATTCCTCTTATAGAAGCATCATTAATTTTGTTGTAATAGGTACTCCACATACCTCTGTACAGAAATATCCTGCCAACAATGTACATATCATTCAGTCTTTATACTATTCGGTTCTGTCATTTGTTTTTCAGGCTTCTTGAAAAATGATCCTTCTTGGTGTAGGTAGCTGATGAACATCAATAGCATACGCACCAACAGCTTTTAAGTTACCTAACAAGTCCTTCCTCCCACTCCCTAAATTTGGTGCTTTTCCTACCAACCCTCGGTCTTTTCTTTCATATGCAACCAGTCCTTACGAAACGTTATTCTTGATTTCTTGAATCAAAACTACGCATCCGAGTTTTTGGTGCTAGAAATATATATCACAGATGGATTTCATTGGCCAAAATTATAAGGCCCTATAATATAAATGCATACTATTTGAGACTCGCAAACACGCCTTACTTGTGCTTATTCACTTGAATTCACTTAGGTAATATAAGGAATCATTGAGGCTCACTTTCCTTGTATCTAGAGATTCGTTGCCGGTCTCTGACCTGTTGCCTGGAGAAAGACTTCTCGACCTTGAGTATGCGGATGATATTGTCTTACTGTGCGAGAATGCCCAAGCCATGCAATCCGCACTTAATCAGTTGGCAATCAATGTCCGTAGGTATGGTATGTGCTTCGCACCTTCGAAGTGCAAAGTACTTCTACAAGACTGGCAGGATTCTAATCCTGTTCTCACTCTGGATGGTCAGCAGATAGAAGTAGTCGAGAAGTTCGTGTATCTAGGTAGCTGCATAAGTGCTGGTGGTGGTGTGAGTGATGAGATCGATGCACGTATAGTGAAAGCCAGAGCGGCTTATGCCAATCTGGGTCATCTTTGGCGCCTTCGTGATGTTGGTCTGGCTGTAAAAGGTCGGATCTACAACGCGACGGTAAGAGCTGTTTTGCTCTATGCTTGTGAAACCTGGCCTCTCCGAGCTGAGGATGTTAGACGACTCTCTGTGTTCGGTCATCGTTGTCTCCGAAGGATTGCTGGCATCTAGTGGCAACACTATGTCAGTAATGCAGAGGTCCGGCATCGTGTGTTCGGTCACAGAGACGATAATGAAATTGGTGTTACCATCTTGAAACACCGACTTCGGTTACTTGGACATGTTCTAGGAATGTCGTCCCAGAGAATTCCTCGTCGTGCATTATTTGCCGACTCTGGGACTGGTTGGAAAAAGCGGAGAGGCGGTCAGTATATGACATGGTGTCGTGGTATGAAAGAAAGCTGCAAAGGGCTAGCTTCTGTTGGTTCTTCACGACTCCCTGGCTGGGGTCCGAGAGATGGTATTATTTATTGATTTATTTTATATATATATATATATATATATATATATATATATATATATCCTGTGACATTTTTTACCATATTTCTTAACGAATATTATAAACATTATTATTACAACTCAGCCATCTGGTGCAGCTTCGTATATAATAGGTATGAAGCCGCACTTGCTATGTGATAGACAAATTAATACCCTGTTGTATAAATTCTGAATAGGTAAGCAGGTATCTGTTATATTTTATTTTTTTGTCAAGACATTCCTCGTAATAAACATTACCATTGTTATTCATTGTGTTCAAGAAAGTGGCTGGAGTTACAAGTGCCAAGACCAGTTAAATTTAGTAATAATTCGAAGTCTTTTCGAAATATAAAATTCAACTTATTAGATAGGATTAGTAAGGTGATTCGGTACTTGGTAAATTCTTCGCTATCAAAATATGCCTATTATTGTTGAAGAATTATGACATCAGTAGAGAATTCTAAATGATAAATGTGATGTTCAAAGTAAGCCCATAAATAAATCGTATATTCTTTTGATAACTGCATCATCAGAGGTAGATGATATAGGGTATGAATCTGAACACTTGATATGGAGCTAATGATTTTATTTGAGCATTTCAGCCATCTGATGCTGAAGAATCCAATTCAACTGGTCACCAAACCTCGACATCGTGAATCAATACTGTTGCATTCTTCCTTACGAAGTACACCTTGACCACTGGATTTCACTTGGCTTAAAATTTGTAAAGAAATATATTCCAAAAAACGTCAGGGCCAAATGTACAAAAGTAGAAATTACTTGAGACTTCTAGCATCACCAGTCCTAATCGGTAAAAAAAAGGCTGACCAACGTATTCTGACTTATCTCTAAGTGAGGATTTAGTCTTTATGAGTTTATCCTTCTACTAGCATTATAGCCAAACACGGACTTTTATTATTTTATTTTATTTATGGCTTTATTCAATATTATATTTTGGTACAATATAGAATTCTCAGCACAAAATTATTTCAACAAGTTTCTTTTACAGATACTGATATGTGGTAAAGTAGGTAGACCTGCAGTAGTCAGACGAAAGTTATATAAGCGAAATAAGTGTTTGGTTGATATCCTTGGACAAATTGCGGGACTGACGCATGTCTTAGGTACATAATGTAACTATTTTATTGCATAGCATTCTAACCTACCTCTTTTGTGAGCCATTCAAATATGATGGTTCATTCTCGTAAGTTGCTCTAATTTTTGTTCATTCTCATGTCAATTCTTTAATCACTTATCAAGTGGTAAATTCTCGTCCTAACAACTATACTAAGCTTGGGAGGTCTTTGTGTAATGTTAAACTTTTCTCTACAATCCCTCTGTAAATATGACCATATTTATGAGTTCACTTTTTTCTATTAAATATCAATCCTAGCTAAAATATAAATTGAGGAATACAAGTATCCCAATACCATTGTTCCAGGGAATCGATGGGTCCTGCGAGTGGATAGCTATCGATATGAGTAAGCGAAATCAAACTGAATACATTTTATTTCGTGTTTCTGATGAGCCTACAAAAATTTAAGGGACCAATCCACTAATATGTAATTTATTCTACACCTAGAATAGTTAAAATACATGATCAGTAAATAGTTTAACCAGTTCAAATACCGAATAACCGTGAGTTCTATTCGTATTATGACGATCTGTTATAAGCAACGTAGCACCTGAAGTAATTCAACGTTATAAGCAGACATGGATGATGTCTAGCAGTGGAATCCAGGACACATTTCTTCCTACTTGGGATTCGTCAGTTGGATGTACCTGCAACCCAGAGTTGATGTTCACTCGCTTCAAACGCCGTCGCACTATTCTCTTAGCTACTGAGTTCAGATAGCCACTAGCTTGTACAATGAAGTGAAATTTTAATTCATTTTTGTATTGGTTGTTTGAATCTTCCTATTGATGTTTAGAACTGCAATTAACCAGTCTCCTATTGGTATATGTGCATCATGTGCGGATTGGCTCGATATTGCCTTAAATCTCTCTGCTCATAATGCTTGTGATTTAATACAATATCGAGGTAATCCTCACACTGTGGGATTTAAACCTGTGTCTCTTAATTCCCTAGTCTGGGATGTTACTATTGAAAAATGTACAATTGACTGACCATTGATTAGTAATAAATAACATATATGTTAGGTCCTTTAATGTTGATCGTATTCTGTCGATAAATTTGTAATGTGGTCACTAGTCTAACTGACCCGACATTGCATGCACTATGGTCTGATGTTAGGTGATTTTAGGAAGTCATTCCGAAATTTCCATCTTTCGAATCCTTTTCTCCTTTCGAACCGTATTATTCACGCTTATATATTCACTGTTCTAAATACTATTTACTATCCTACGCTTATCATCTTGCTGATTACTTTGTCCTCTATGCTGACTTCGTTGGATGTGGCAACTTGGACCAATGCACCCCCTGCATCAATAATGACTGAATTTAAGGAAATCCCATAATTAGTGTAATTACATTCCAGCCCTGAAAATAGAACACCTTGCCTGACTGGTCTCAAGCAGTTGTCCTCTAAGCGCTACAGCCACGCTTCTGGGTCGTCGCGACCACTATCTAATCCAACAGGTTTTTCAGGTTCCTGAAGAAGCACCCTTTTTGGAGGGACAATCGGAAAATTACAACTACTCTAACAGCACTGGAGATCACTTAGTGATTCGTGTCTTTGTAAAGTTGGTGATGATAACTGCAAATCAACCTTTTATCTTTGTATGTCTTCTTTTCAGGTACCATTTTTCTTCACTTATTTCTACCTTCTACAAGACTGAAGTACGATTTAGAATCACTCTGGTGCGCTGGTCCACAATATGATGACCAACTTTTCCAGAAAAACACAGCAGAATTACCTAACAGAAACTTTAATTGGGAACAATTATTGTCGGAAATTCAACAGGCCAAACAATGTTGACGGAAATTGAGAGAACTTTTCAAATATACGTATATATCCACTTCTTATCATCTGTATTCGATGAAGTTTCTAGCGAACTTTTATTTTATTAATTACTATCGATATCTCGTCAGAGTATTCAATTTTTCTTTTTGGATTAAAGATCCAGTATCCTTGTGATGTGATCAATAGGTTGTCTTTCATGAAAACTACTATTTTCCAAAATGACCACTCAATTTGAGTGAGGAAGATAGTGGCAAGGTTTTTCTTAATATCACACTGAGAATCCGTTGGGATTTTTTTTCTAAGTTGTTTCGTCAATATTATTAACTGTAAACTCTATTTCTGATCCGTAATGCATATCGAGCACTTGCTTTAATTAAGGTAATCAAAACTGTTATCCACAGACCAGTCACTGATGAAATCGTAGGCGGGATTGATTCAGAGATTTTAGTTGTTCAATGACAAATCCTGCTAGTGTAACGTTACCTATAGTTGAGACATTGCAGGTGAGGATAGGTAGACTGCATATCAATTAAAGTATGGAGGGCAGAACGTGGAGCTTGGATTTAATATAGTGAAGATTGTTAGCTTGGGATGGATATGATGAGTACAGTGCTCAGAGTAAGTCGTGTACATTCACAAAATTTATATCTCAGGGTACAATAGTTTAGAGCAAATCCGCACTGATGGACATTTCCGATTAGCTAATCAAGTAACACTAAATCACACAATTATTAACTGCTGACTTAACGTAGTTTTCAAAGTGTAAGCTCACTTTAGCTGACGTTAAACAGATATTGTAGATCGACTTCAAACGACAATATCTTAAAGTTGACACCAGGAACATGGATTATGTTATACTATGTATGCTCGTCCTAATATCGGTTTAATCAGGACTATTAATCAATAAGCCATGACTATGCTTTGTCTAAGAGGATTTTTTCACACAAATTGTATTACTAGTCTTAGTGAGGTTCCGTTCTGTGAACTGATGATGTATCTAAAAACAATGGAAGCTTCATAATCAAAACACCGAGTACAGAGAATGCAACTTCACCGGAATCATTTAACCGAGCTACGAATATTTCCCACCATCTCGTTATTATTTTTCTTGAACAGCTAAGTTTATAGTATAACACATGAATTTATACAAGGTTATTAAAATGTATTGTAATTTAAGTGCAGTTATTCATATGTGAGAATTTAAAAAATTAACAAGTAATATTATTTATTTACAACTATTATACAAAAATTCACAATGTAAATAACTCGAAATACAAAAATATTAATATTATACTTCTTAGTGTTTATTTCTCGTCTACTAAAAATCATATCATAAGTAATTCTCTATTCCATTGGAATTCAATTATTTCAGAGGCTTTCTTTTTCTTGAAAAAATATAGACGATAGCATGTATCATCATCTCCATACTAATCAAAACGATGTAAAATTTTGTATATGGTTATACATTATTTTCACTCTCTGATGATATTCAAATGAAAATGAGAAATTGTATTTTATTCTTCCCAATGTAGCGTAAAAACAAAAATCTGGATTCAATGCTTATGAATGCGTTATTGTTGTCAACATAACATCAAGTCATGATCACCTATTACCACTGGGATTTAGTGGGGATAACATAAAGTCCATTGATAACTTTTCAAATGGTTGTATTCTAGTTTTACAAATAAACTTTTTGATAGCATTCTGAAAAAAATAAATATATATGTTAGTAATATGAGGCTTATGGATATTGTTTAGTGTGAAGAATGATTTTAGTTAGATACAACCACTGAAAAACAGAGGATATTGAACAGCTGTTTCATTTTAGTGGATAATGTTGGAAAGACAGTCATTCTCATTGTTCTCTCCCCTTTGGCTTTCTATGGTCGTCTAGATTAAGTCCATCTATGATGTAAATTATGGGTGAAAATGGTTCTAAGGATGGAATTAGGATCATTTTAAGTGAGATGTGTTGTATTTACACAACTATGGAGTCATCTAAAGCGGTAAAGAGCACTTGAACCAGATACCAATAAATTACTGGTCTGATACTTTATAAGCTGAAACATACGAAAAGACCAACTGTCAGAAATATTGCCATTGTATTTTAACCGTAAGTAACTTGAAGTAGAAGCTTAACTGCCTGGTAATTTGATACAATTTCACGGGCTGCTTTCATTTTAGTCCCTCAAACTTTACACAGTGGAGGTCTAACACTGTTTATGACTGATTGAGAACCAATGGTTTGTTGACATTAAAGCAATTGGGATCTAACTAATAATTCGTTTGTTCGAAACCCACATCTACTTCAATTTGAGCAGTTGAGTATCATTAGCCTTGACAGAAAGTGTCTTGAAGCCAAGTATATAAACCTAAACTTAGTAAATGGCTTACGTAATGATTGATTTGTTCACATATTAATTCTGATATGACGTACACTTAAAGAATATTAGTCAACGAATACGTATTTCGCCCTAAATAACCATTACTAGTATCCATAAAACCAAACAGAACGAGTTAGCAAGCGGTACCACATATGTTCGGAAAGTATCTGCAAATTGTCTCTGTGAAATTTCATTTTTTGCAAGATGTTTGGAATGATGCAACTCTACAGGTAGGGGTCACATACGGATCTGTAACATAAATACTACATTTTCAACCTATGAATCATAAGTTTCAACATTGTTTCAACTACTTCGAGGTTCAAACAGTTGAGTAACACGACAATACCCCGTAGAATAAGTATGATTGTACAAGTTAAATTTAAAAACTACTTACTTATTGCGATTCTTTAACATTCACTTTATTAGGTACATCAAGTGTCAACTAGTTTTGAAAAAATACAAACAGTAGTTCTAATCTTGTATTATACATTCGAAAACATAAATCAAACCAAATCTGTTCAATGTTTGGATTTATCAGAATGATGTTCTAACAGCTTTACACAAAGCATACACAAACCTATTTTTGTTTTAATAGATTAAAAATTCATTATATAAACTGAGTTAATTTATATATGGATTTTATTGGGAGATTTAGTTTATACAAAGTAAATCGTTATACCACATAATTCACTGGTTTGATCTGCTGACTAGTATGTTCAAAATATAATATTCCCAGTCACTTGGTATTTCAATTTCTTTGTCTTTATACCGTTGGTAGTTGCTGAATTGACGGTGTTTTAATTGAATAGTTATATCGAGTTACTCAGAATGATAACATCTAACAAAGTTATAAGTCTCATTCAATAATGTCGTCTACGTGATAGAAATTAATTGAAGAACCTACAAGCACGTCCCTAAGAATTTAGAGGCGGAATTGCTTTTAGTCTCCAGTCAAGTTATTTAATTTGTTTATCTTTGAAGAATTAGTCGCTACCACCAATGAAAATGATAAATTTCTATAATCATATAATACTGCATGATCGAATGAAAAAAACCTTTGGTTATATGATGTAACCAATAAGATAACTTTTCCCAGCGAACAACCGCTACAATACTCGTCGATCGGTGTGGTTGAATCTCATTCTCATTTTGGTCAATGAAGTGTTTGGTCAAAAATATGTACTATCTCTAATATTTAGTTAAGTACTAACCTATATAAAGTTTTATTTTATTAGCAAACCAAAAATAAATCATAGTAATAATGAAATTATAAAATGGACTTAGAACAAACGAATATATAGATACATTGCGTTGAGCTAAGCCTAGTTTAACTTACCATCATTCTAATATCTACTATACTTTGTGTAGTACACCAACGTCTACATGCAGATGGTTGCATTCGAAGTAAATGATCGGCGCCTCCGATAACTAATAAATCAAAAGTTGGTGAGATCGAATTCAATTCATCATTATCATTATGAACAACTGTAGTAGTATTAGTAGCAGTGATGCTAGATGATCCATTGATTTTGTGTCGAAATTGGTTAGTATAATTCATATGAATTAAATTATCATTGTCATTATTATCAATTCGAGAAATTAGTTGACGTTGTCTTCGTCTAGCATTGAATAATCTCTTTCGAAATTCAATCGCTTCTTTATAACCACCAAGTCGACTTCTAGCGCCTATAATAAATAATATTGGTAAAGCTGGTATCGATAGGAGTGGATCATTCAATTCACCTCGTTTACCTCTTAAACCAATTAATGGTAAACCAACACAAATAATTCCATTTATACTTGTTCGATTAGTATAATTATTTTCTGAACGAGAATTATTCAACGAAAGTATATGTATAACAGATAATAACATAAGTAACGAACCAACACCGAAGCTAACTAGATAAATAGATTCATTTTTGTATTCATCAAGCTGTAAAAATAAAGGAAAGCAACACTTACCATTGCTACGCCAAAAGTGGAAGGGAGATGGTAATAATGGGGGAATATTAAGACGCATAACAATAGTTAACATATCTATTGGAAGCTTACAATCATTAAAGGTAAATACAGTTGTTTAATAACTGAACAATAAAAATACAAATAGTAACTTGAAAATTAGTCTCCAAAGTTATACTTTCTTTACTATTTGTTCCGCCATAACACAGGTCATGCAGTAAACCAACGGGTCAACATCTAATATAATAGTTTTAACACTAATGAATTCTTAGTAGTTGTGCTACATTACAAAGTGATTACTGAATTGGAGGTCCTAATGGCTTAAAGTTCCCTGCAAAGCCGAATGTCTTGAGATAGATCCCTGGCTACATAGCTGGTGTCTACTGTTCAGCAATACAATACTAAGACGAAGCAGTTGCTTATTGCTCTCTGGTTTCCAAAACTGCCTCAACTGAGATCAATCCGTGACAAAAACGACCCTACAGGAGCATTATTAACAAGTTAACATCATTTTTGAAGAGGAAGCACGGGTATGGCTTCTTAGAAAGAAAAATATAGTCGAAATTGAAGAATCTCAACAATCAGATTAGAGAAAATAATTTTGAGCGATCTCTGTTTTGTTCATATAAAATATTTCCAGTCACAATGAAATATTCTGTTGGAGGAAGACAATGTTTACTGTACAAAATACTTTATCGTAGAGATACAAGTTTTGTATACCATGACATATTTACATCATTTTACCAAGTTTAAATGTATTGTTTGCTGTTGTTTAACAATCCTAGTATTGCACTTCTTATAATAATTTGTTGATTAGAAATTTGTACGATATGAACATTTTTGTTTTATCAGCAGTTGTTAAGGCACGAAATTAAAGTTACAATTTGTGGAAGACTTTATCCTCGAAAGTTCTTAAAGTAGAAATAGGCAACACTATATTATACCGATGAATTTAAAAGAACCAATCTGATATAAGACAGTGTTTACCAGATTTTGTGCAAAGTTGAAACCGTAGGGGATAACGAAGAATAGGATAAGTGTAAGTAACTCATAGGTTTATCGATGTTTAGCATATGTCCGTTATCATGCATTTCCGGTTAGTTTTCCGTACATCTAGTGAATGACTTAAAATTGTGGGAAAAAAAAAACAAATTTCGTGCGAACACATTGTGAATTTATCATGGTGAGAAAGCTAAATTAAAAAGAAATACGCGCCTTTGACATAGACAGAACCTGAACGTAAATGATGCTTTTTAAGTAATAATCAAGTGTTTTTATGGTCAAAAAGTATTCTCAAATTTTAAATATATAGTATCACTAACACCTGATTCTATAATTTCCAATCTTAACAATTGTAATCTTGACTACTGAATCTAGTCGGACTCCTAATTTTTAAACTTGATTTTTATTCTTTCATTTACAATTTGAAACTGTTTATCCATTGTAATTTGATTACTTTTTATTAGAAATTGTTTCGCAACTAAACACTATTTTCTACTTGATAAGCCTTCAAAGTTGTCGTTATAATATAGCAGTCGTCTAACCATAAAAGATATCTTGTTCAAGTAAGTCGATAAAAAAATGTGTATCATACAAAAATATACACACTGTATGAGTAAAAAATGTGCGCATATCCTCACTTACCAAATTAATAACACGTCGGACAAATAGTCGTAATCGAAGTCTCATACTATCACATATTTGTTCTTCATGATCTTCTAAATTAATTTGTCCAATTTCACCGAGTGAACTGATTAATTTTTGTAATCGTTTACTATCACGAGATCCCGGAAAAGTCATACATGCTAGAATTATTCCATCGCCAATTGTTGAACGATTTAAAGATATCTGAGTAGGTATAGTCTTTGTAATGGTGGATCGTGAAGAAGACTGCATCTTTGGTAAATATTGAGGGAAAAGACTTCAGACTATCAGAAAGATATCAACCTTAGATTCGCGAAGTTAAAAAACTTAATTATTATCATTAGACCATTTCTTTATGATGACTAGAAATAAAAGGATCATTTACTTTTGTATAACGTTTATTAATCTAGAATTATTCATTTATGCACTGAGGAACAACCATTAATTACACTATTTTGTGTATAAATAATAGCTTTAATTATCTAATAAATTAACTATTTATTTATTTATTTAAACATAAATATTCGTACAAGGGGGCACCAAAATAGATATGCGCCATACAGATCAGTGAATTCGTGTGGACTGATAAACTTTCCGGGGGCCCAGATACAAACAGTTTTCTTAGGAGGCCACTCCCCGAGCCTTTGACCTAGAGGTCGGATTCAAAAGGCAGTGGAGCAACGTCAGGAGATGCGGTCTCACTATAGTCGGTGACCAACAATAGGTTAGTACGCCATTTGTTCCCTCAGGATCCTGGAGTCCATGTGCACCAATGGTTTGGAATCAGGGTTTTCCAACTCTCCTTGGTGAACCTTCCGTGTACATCAACCTGGTTAAAGCGCCGAACATCTGCTTTTCGTCCTCCCATTTTTGCAAACAACACCCCCCACCGCGAGAAGGCAGTGAGTAGGACTTCCCTGGTAGTGGCTGTATACGCGTGGTCATGCGAGAGCATTTCTGGAGGAAGAGCGAACTCTCTCCATCCTTGACCATACCACAGCATTCAAAGGCTGTGTTGGTAGCCTCAGACTACCTGGTTAGGGTCTGCAGAGTAACCGCTATCAGTGGTTGAAGGCTTTGGGTGACATGTCTCAGGATCGATCTCAATAGCTCAGAAACATCCACTCTTTATTGTATCCTAGGTCTTGAGTTCCAGTATTCCTTTCACATATACATTTTTATTCCTTTTCTCCAATTCCTAGTATTTCTTACTATCATTGGTAATTTAATTATTCGTGGTCCTTTGGTGTTCTTGTTGTTGATTTTGTCTCGTTTTGGTTTATTATGGCAATTTAGACGAATGCATATTTGTGTTATACTTTATGTTGATTACAACTGAGTGACATTCTAATGTGTATTTTATAGGTAGAGTAAACAAAATATTAGACTCTTCTAGTTGTTTCTATTTTTAACCATAAAGTCAATTTGATTGAATAATGTAAAAAAACTTAAAGTTTAACAAGTAGTTCATTAAACTGCAAAGAAATTATTTACCAACTTGAACGCATTTCGAATTACACGGGAATCATTGAAATGAACTCGACTTAAGAACTGTTGAGTAATGAGTGGTAGGATAGAGAGATTCTATGTACTTTATAGTTTATTCCGTAAGGCTTTGGTGATAACTGTGCCGGTGAGAAATTTCTCAATTCAGAAGATTTGCTACTATTTATGTGAAATTAAAAGCATCAGCAGTTCTTATTTAACTCTACTCCAACCCTTTTATTTGATTGTAAGCAGTCAAACACAAAAGGTGAAGTTCGTACTAAAGTGTAAAGGGCGAAAGATTTATTAGTAAATGAGGAGACATCAGAGCCCCCAAATGCCCTGGTACAGCCGAGAGTGGAAAGAGTCAACTCTCCTTCTCGCAACGCTCTCACACGGCCACGTGCATACAACCACTACCAGGGAAGTCCTACTCACTGCCTTCTCGCGGTCGGGGTGTTTACGAAATTGGTCGTATGAACGTAGCCGTGTGAGAGCATTACTAGAGAGAGAGTGAATCACAATAATATCATGAGCAATTTTATTAGATCTAATTTTCACTCTATTAATCACTTTATTAAATATCAACCGGTCAATAGAATGCGACTGTAATGTCAAAATAGAATGAATAAAATATTTAATCAACAGCTAAGTTGACCGGTAGTAAAAACACAAATACAAATTAGTGGAGGCCATCTCAACTGTTGAAGTTTCAGTAATTCATCAATTGATTTGCCATCCTTACCTAATACTCGTTTCCTAACAACTGCGTTACTTACTCGATGGTCCCAGGATATACGAGCAATATTTCGAAGACACCTATGATCAAACACTAGTAACCTACGAACATCCTCTACTCTTACCGGCCATGTTTCACTGCCATTGACTCTGTTGACCGAGAGGTTCTGTGACAGCGTCTGTCATTGAAAGGCGTACCTCAGAAGTACATAAACCTTGTGAAGGCTCTTTACTCGAACACTACTAGTCGAGTCAGAGCTTATGACGAACTGTCATCTGCTTTCGCAACCTCAAGTGGCGTCCGTCAAGGCTGTCCACTTTCTCCATTTTTTTTAACTTTATCGTAGACATCCTGATGGAAATAACGCTCTCATCGACTGAATTCTCGGGTATTGATCTCCTACCAGGAGGTCCACTTATTGACTTAGAATACGCAGATGACATAGTCCTGTTTGGTGAAGACGCTGATGAAATGCAGAGTCTTTTGGTAGCACTGAGCAACAATGCCAGAATGTTTGGGATGCGCTTCTCTCCCTCCAAATGCAAGTTGTTGCTTCAGGACTGGTCTGCAGCAACACCTGAACTAAGGATAGGGGGTGAAGTAGTCGAACGCGTTGACAACTTCACTTATCTTGGAAGTCTGATCAGCCCTAATGGGTTGGTGTCTGACGAAATCTCAGCACGGATTCGAAAAGCTCGTTTGGCCTTTGCCAACTTACGTCATCTATGGCGTAGGCGAGATATCCGTCTATCAATTAAGGGACGAGTATACTGCGCGGCAGTTCGTTCCGTCCTTCTATACGGCTGCGAAACATGGCCTTTAAGAGTGGAAGATATTCGTAAGTTACTAGTATTTGACCACATGTGCCTTAGAAATATTGCGGGCATCTGCTGGGATCACCATATAAGTAATAGTGAGGTTAGACGCAGGGTATTAGGAAATGATGGTAAATCAGTTGATGAGGTTATGAACCTTCATCGACTGAGATGGTTGGGCCACGTGCTGCGTATGCCTGAACACCGATTACCGCGACGCGCAATGGTAACCGGTGTTAGGGATGATTGGAAGAAAGTTAGGGGCGGCCAAACCAAAACGTGGCATCAGTGCTTGAAGTCACTAACTTCTGGTCTAAGCCATGTTGGTAGATGCAGACTGCCTGGTTGGGGTCCGCGTGACTATCGTAACCAATGGTTGGAGACTCTTGGTGACATGGCTCAGAATCGATCACAATGGCGTCGGTGTATACACTCTCTGTCTTCCTTAAATTAAGAGATTAAAATCGCTTCATATCTGTCTAGGAACTAATTCTATCTTCCTGTACTATCTCCTTATACACACTCTTTCTTCTATATATTACCACCACTGAATTAACTACTTCTATGAATCCGGTGTTCTTCTTGTGCTAATGCAGTGTGGCAACTTGGACCGATGCATATACGTGCCTGGTCCTACGTTGCAGCTGACTGACTGACTGTTTCACTGCCATAAGGTAGAACGGAACGAACTGCTGCGCAGTAAACACGTCCTTTGGTTGAGAGACGGATATTTCACCTACGCCATATATGACGCGAGTCGGCAAGAGCTAGTCGAGCCTTCTGTATCCGTGTTGAGATTTCGTCACACACCAAACCACAAGGGCTGATGAGACTTCCAAGATAAGTGGAGCGGTCGATACGCTCAACTACTTCACTTCCTATCATCAGTTCGGGTGTCGATGCAACCCAATCCTGAAGCAACATTTTGCATTTCGAGAAGAGGACCGCATGCCGAACATGCTAGCATTGTTGCTTAGAATGGTCAGAAGACTGCATTTTGTCAGCGTCTTCATCAAATAGAACTACGTCATCGGCAGTCTGTTGTGATCGGATTAGTATTTTCTTCATTCCTCAGCCGGTTACTCAGAGCATCTTCATTTGCTAAGGAATTTAAAACACTCGTCGAAAGAAACAAAAGTAAATTTGACAGAATAACTACTATTTGTTATTAAATGGATGGACGTGTTTGTGTTCAAATGTCCAATGGTACTGTTTACATTTATCCTGTTCAAGATCTACTAAGTACATACAGGACTTTACTTCGTTAAATACTCGAATTATTTTAAAAATAAGTTTTGGAAAATAATTTCAAACTTCATTGTAATGAAAGTTTTTTTCGTTAAGAAATAATGTTCTCATCTTATGAACCTTTGAAAATCAGCCAATACATGATAAATGTTTCGTCGTCATCGTTGTAGTTGTTCAGAATTAGCGAAATAGAGATAAACAGTATAACTTACCAAAGTTTTTTTTACACTGTCGTTGCATTCATCATTGATAGATGATCTGAAGTCAGATAAAAATCGATTAACTATTACATCATTCACATAGCGTTCTTGTAGGGTTGTATTGAGCACTTTCAATAATGGAGTAATCTAACAATAAAATAACAATAATAAAATCTCTTGCTATTCGTCTGTCAACCAAAAGATGAGTATACTGTGCACTAATATGTTATGATCTACTTTAAGGCTGTGACGGGTGACCTTTAAAATTAGAGGATTTTCATAAATGGCTAGTATTTGATTGTAAATGTTTTTGAACGATTGTTGGAGTACATTAAGACTATTAAGTAATCGATGTTTAGGCTACATACATAGCGTACTATGCAAAGATAATGAGTCAATTGATAAGACTATGAATCTTCATTAACTGAGATGGAGGACACATTAATTACGTATCCTCCAACAACCATCACCTACCTCAACACGTAATCTTGGCTGGAATAGGAATACGTTAAAATAAAGCAACGTGAGAGTTAATCTAAGAAGTAAAATCACTCAATTAAGTCATTGTTCGACAGATCTATATGGTGGCAAGTGCAGACCACCTGGGTTGAATTTACGTGGTTCCTTACAACTGATTGAAGCCCGTCGGCCTACTCCGGGTGACCGTGAGTTTGACCACAGACGAAGGATGTTACGTAATGAAATCGGGCAAAGCTTGCGTAAGGACCGTGAAGCCTGGTGGTCGGAGTGTGCTAACGAGCTGGAAGCAGCAGCTGCATCTGGTAATTACCAGAAGCTTTTTCAACTCATCCGAGCCACTGGCAGCAAGAAGTTTGGTGTGAACGAAACAATCTGCGAGGATGACGGAACGCCAATCACTAACATCCATCGACGTCTTGGACGATGGGCAGAATTCTTTGAAGGGCAGTTCAACTGGCCTGCTGCTCCGGCAACATCGGTCAGACTGTCCTGCCCTCCATGGCCGGTGACGATTGATCCACCAAATGAGGCGGAAGTCCGCAAGGAACTCCAACTCTTGAAAAGTTACACATCACCGGGCCACCTTTAGCGCCTTCGTGATGTTAGTCTGGCTGTAAAAGGTCGGATCTACAACGCGACGGTAAGAGCTGTTTTGCTCTATGCTTGTGAAACCTGTCCTCTCCGAGTTGAGGATGTTAGACGACTCTCTGTGTTCGATCATCGTTGTCTCCGAAGGATTGCTGGCATCCAGTGGCAACACCATGTCAGTAATGCAGAGGTCCGGCATCGTGTGTTCGGTCACAGAGACGATAATGAAATTGGTGTCACCATGTTGAAACATCGATTTCGGTGGCTTGGACATGTTCTAGGAATGTCGTCCCAGAGAATTCCTCGTCGTGCATTATTTGCCGACTCTGGGACTGGTTGGAAAAAGCGGAGAGGTGGTCATTATATGACATGGTGTCGTGGTATCAAAGAAAGCTGCGAAAGGCTGGCTTGTGTTGGTCCTCCACAACTCCCTGGCTGGGGTCCGAGAGATGGTGTAACGCAGTGGCTAGAGACGTTATCAGATATGGCTCAGAATAGAAGCCAGTGGCGATCCTGCTGTAACCTTCTTTTAATTTCTTCGTAAAAAGTGGTTGTATCTTCCTTAACTGAAAGATTTCTTCTGATTGTACCTTTCAGTTTTCCCCATCATTGTTCTCTCCCTCTTTTTTTTTTATAAATCCCCACTTTCATTACTTTTATATATATATATATATATCCTTCTCTTCAAATTATCATTGTTTTGTGTGGCGCATATATATTTGGTGACCTTTTGTACCAATATTTATGTGTTCAAATAAAATAATAAATAATACGTGGTAGTCGCAAATAATGGTTATTATTGTTACTAATATTAGTATTATTAATAGCTTTGTTCAATAATATATGCAAGTTACTACTTATTTTTTATTTCTTTGAACACATAAATATTGGTACATTACTTATGCTTCAGTCATAATGTCAATGCCTAATGCTTTTAAATGCCACTGATACTGTTACTACTTACACTTCCCTGGTATTTGTCTTAGTAATGTTATCTCACTGTGATAATATGGTGACAACTTTATATATATATATATATATATATATATATATATATATATATACGCTGGACCAAACAAATGTAAACTAAGTGATACATACAACATCCTAACAAACGTACGCTATTATTCAAGATTTGGTTTTGCGATTCGAAGAAATATATACGCTATTGCTTAAAATCTGTCTGAAGATTCCAAGAAATAGTGTAAATATATTCCCATCTGTAGCTCCTCCACGATTACTGACGGTCCTAACTTCAGGTAAAGGAAGAGGTTTGGATATTGGGTCAAAAGACCAACCTTGCTAAAATACGCTAACCAGAATAAACAATTTAAACCATTTAAGCTCTATCATCCGAGTTTAAAGAAGAATTATGACCTCTCATGGTGAAAGACGATATTCTTCGGAAGTTACGACGTTGATGCCTCTTCTAACAACCAGAACAACAATTAACATAGGTACAAATTTACGTGCATTCAACAAATTGGTTATAGGCGGCACAATATTCCCACACAAACGCATATACAAAAATACATGGGCATCACCGGATCACACTACACAGAACCAGATCGACCGTATTTGCATCACCGAAAAATTCAGGTCAATGGAGGAAGTGAGTACCAAGACAGGAGCCGAGATAGCTTCAGATCACCACCAACTGGTGGTTGCCAAAATGAAACTGAAGCTAAACAAACACTAGAAAACTGAGGAAACAGAATTAAAAAGGTCCAGTACTGTTGGGATATTCAGAAAAATATCCCAAAAATTATCCTGTTAAGTCTAATGCTATCCTTGAACGCGAAATTGTGTCATTTTCCTATTGATCAATATTTATTGCACGTGTCGTTTCCCTACTGGTCAATATTTATTTCACGTTTCATTTTCCTGTTGGTCGATATTCATGGTAGTCCTAACTGTATATGTATATATGCATTTGTTTGTCAAGTATTATTACTATTCTCCTTACCCCATAAACAATTTCTATCTAACAATTCAGGTTCTGATATGTTGGAGATTGGGGAACAGTATTGGGGTCGTACTGGGATATCTGCAGTTGGTCAATCGGTAGAATTTAGAGTAGACACCCCGCGGTCCACAATAAGTACATACTTCCTTCCAGATACTGACAAACTCAACCAATTCAAGATAGCTCTCAACAACAGGTTCCAAGCATTACAAGATCTACTCAAAGGAGAGACTATGATGGAGGACAATTGGAAATGGATCAGGGAGGCAAATTCCAGGAGGTTGCGGGTCGCAACAAGCATCATCATCTATGGAAACCTTGTGTAGTGAACAAAACACCAGTGAGGACAATCCAATGTATTTAACAACAATTTACAGAACTAGTTAGTAAAATCAGACAACCATATATTGAATCGTTAATTTGCAAATTATTCATCAATTGTCTCAAATCACTCAGAATCCCCTTGTTCTTGCATTTTCGTACAAATTGCATTCTGTCTTCATTCTTTATTGTTCAATCTTCTTATCTCTCTGCCGCCAGACATTCTGTTCAGTGCTCACGTCATATACTACTTATGTCTACATAAGTAGCACACACCACACTCGTCCCCCCCTTTAAAAGCATTCGTTCTTGCGGTGGTTCCTGCTCGCCGTGCAACATTCTTCCATCTGCAGTCTGTGCTACGCCCTCCGTCAAAATGTCGAGTCTGCGGCGCGCTGACCTCCATAGCTACGTCGACCTGCCGGGGAACCAACATCCGACCTCCACCCGGCACCTGGGACGTCTACTCCTGTGCTCCACCGGCCTGCTGAGCCATCTACATCCGATGTCCGCCCAGCAGCCGCACGTCCCACCGCTCCTCTCCGTCGACAGCACCCGCTACGGCCAGCGCCGCCCCGCCAGAACACTCCACCAGACGCCACCTCTCCGCACCAGACTGCCCCAACCTGCGCCTCAGCTCCAGGCCCGCAACGGCGTCCGCAGAACAGCACCCTCCTCCTCTCCTGGTTGGCAGCGACACCAAATGTAGTGAACAAAACACCAGTGAGGACAATCCAATGTATTTAACAACAATTTACAGAACTAGTTAGTAAAATCAAACAACCATATATTGAATCGTTAATTTGCAAATTATTCATCAATTGTCTCAAATCACTCAGAATCCCCTTGTTCTTGCATTTTCGTACAAATTGCATTCTGTCTTCATTCTTTATTGTTCAATCTTCTTATCTCTCTGCCGCCAGACATTCTGTTCAGTGCTCACGTCATATACTACTTATGTCTACATAAGTAGCACACACCACACTTGGACAAAATTGAAGGAAGAATGAGGAGACAGAAATTAACAACAGCCGAACAAGAACAGAGAAAGTCAAGGAACAAACTGAATACACTGAAGCAAACAAGCAAGTGAAGAAGAGTATAACAGCCAACAAATAGAAATACATGGAAGACCTAGCAACGACGGTAGAAAAAGCTGCAACAGAAGGAAATATCAAACAACTTTGTGGCACACCAAAGAAACTGGAAGGGAAATATCGTAAACCAGAGAGACAGGTTGTTATATCCCGATGAGAATAATGAATAAAAACTTTTGGGATCCATTTATGAACCAATATTATACGTATACTTGTTAAATAACTAAACTATTCATATTCGTGTTCCTCTTACCATAAGCTTTATTTTGACCTATGAACTATTATTATACGATTTACCATTCATGA
This sequence comes from Schistosoma spindalis, assembly GCA_946903255.1. NCBI lineage: Eukaryota > Metazoa > Platyhelminthes > Trematoda > Strigeidida > Schistosomatidae > Schistosoma > Schistosoma spindalis. The sequence goes on along the minus strand of OX336417.1, from coordinate 34,910,689 downwards.
GTTATGCCCTGTCTATCAATTACTATCTCCCTTATTCACAGCCATATTTGGCTAAATCTTGTACAAATATTGTTTCCTATTTTATTATATGATGTGGTCTGTTTGGTTGATATATAAACCCAGTATATTTGAAATAAATGGTTCATATCGCAGAGGTTGAGATTGGTGTTCTGAACTTAACAGGCAGGGCTAGGGAGGAAGCAGGATCGATAAGGACTCCAGACTGCTCGTACTTGTTTTTATGTGTCATAAGTCCGGTCAATAATTCACTGTTCTCTAATTGGCGATATCATTGCGTCACAAATTAATAGGACACAGGGCGGGCACAAGTTATAACACCGGTCAAGGACAAACAAGGCAAGCCAACACTAAGATTCAAGAACAGAGGAACAGATGGGGAGAACACTTTGAGGAACTCTTCAATAGGCCAGCTCCATTCAACCCACCGCACATAGTAGCAGCACATACAGACCTTCCTATAGATGTCACTCCGCCAACAACGGAATAAATCAGAATGGTCATCAGACAAATCAAGAGTGAGAAAGCAGTTGGACCTGACAACATATCAGCTGAAGCACTCAAGTCACACATAGAAGTAACTGAAAACACGCTTCACGTTCCCTTCAGGAAGGTTTGTGAGGAAGAACAAGTGTCGACAGACTGAAAAAAAGGATAGTATTATATCCTATCGGAGATTAAATTATGGGTAACTTCTGAGAACTATTAATGGACTAACATTGTGCATATATTTTTATTGTATAGCTATTCAGTAACTAGATTATGTATATCTATACTCCTCTTATTATAGGTTCTATTTCGATCCATAGACTATTATTATACAATTTACTATTATTGAGTTATAAGCGGTTTATTAATTACAGTCTCCCACAATCAGAGCCACTTTATGGCTTGATCTTGTACAATAGCTATTTTTATTTTATGGTGAACTGTGGTCTGATTTGCTTGTATATAAACTAAGTATGTTTGAAATAAATGAATCGCATAGTGGAAACTGATATTGGTGTTTTGGATTCAACAGGCAAGGCTAGGCAGGAAAAGGGACCAATAAGGATGCTAGGTTGCTCATACAGACCAATACATCATTGGTTTGGCACAGTGCTAAGATTGTATAAGTCGTATTCTAATTTATGAATCAATCACGTGACAATTAGCCGGACAAAAGTCACAACTGATATCTCATTAAGATACCGAACAAATGTGGGAACTATAAAGGCATCACACTACTATCGGTACCAGGGAAAGTTTTCAACAGAATGTCGCTGAACTAGATGAAAGATTCAGTAAACAGCCGAATTCAAGACTAACAGACCAGATTCCGTAAGGACCGGTCAAGCACTGATCAAATAGTGACACTATAGATCATCGCCGAACAATCAATTGAATGCAACTCGTCACTATACATCAACTTCTCTGACTATGAGGAGTTTGACTGTGTGGATAGGAGAACCTTATGGAACCTTCTTCGACACTATGGTGTACCTGAGAAAATCGTCAACATCACAGAGAGTTTATACGACAGACTACACTGCAAAGTCGTGTATGGAGGACAGTTGACAGATGTATCAGACAAGGCTGTTTACCTCACTTTTCCTTTTTCTTCTGGTGGTCGACTGGATTTTGACGACCTGAACGTCTCGATGGAAACACGAATTACAAAGGACATTCTGTATAGATCTGGACGATTTGGACATCACAGATAACCTAGCTTTTCTATTTCACACACCAGCAAATTCAAATGAAGACAACAAGTGTAGCAGCAGCCTCTGCATCAGTAGGCCTCAACATAAACAAGGGAAAAAGCAATATCCTCAAATACAACGCAGAAAACACCATCCCAAAGCACGCTCGACGGAGAAACTGAAAGAAGTGGAAACTTTCACATACCTTCGGTTTGGGCACCCGAGCAGTATCACAGCCCTCACACATATCAAATGAGATCTGTGTGGCGCATATGTATTTGGTGCCTCCTTGTACCAATACCTATGTGTTAAAATAAATAATAAATAATACCTAGGAGGCATCATCTATGAACAAGGAGGATCTGATACAGATGTGCAGGCAAAGACAAAGCAAGGGTAGAATTCCTATAGTAGAACATATAGAACTCAAAACAACTGTCTGAAAGCCAACACCAAAGTCAGAATCTTCAATACAAACGTCAAGACAGTTCCATTGTATGGAGCCGAAACTTAGAGGACTTCTACAACCAGTCAAAAAGTACAGGTTTTTACGAGCAACCATCTACACAAAGTACTCCGGATCCACTGACTAGAGACCATCAGCAATGACATACTGTGGATGAGGACAGAACAACTTCTAAATGAAGAGGAAATCAGGAAAAACCGCTAGAGGCTGGCATCAAAAGAATGGATAGCAATTGGCGATAACTGCAAAGGAGAGCCCAGGACAGAGTTGGTTAGGCAAACCTGGTGGGTGGGCAGCCTATGTTCCACGAGGGTTAACAGGTGTAAGTAAAATCTCATCATTATTCGGATTATTGACGCATGTATTATGTTCATTTATTTCTCTAGACATCCTCATAATTTTCGATTCCCACTAAGAAATTTGACTCTGAAATATTTGATCAAACGGAATTTTTATACTTTCTTCAAAAATCGTATCACCTTAAGGATAACGCATGAATTTAAAACAACTGTAGATATATTTTAAGTGTTAGGACATTGAACAATAGTTACTATCACTTCTCACCTTATTTTTTCTCCATAATATACAAAAAACTGAACGATAAATTGGCAACAGAGTTTCTGAAAGATTTTTCACACACCATAAGTGAATGCTGTGACATTTTTCTATGTGCTTATAAAATTAAAAGAACACAATATCTTTTTAAGACAAGAAATAAAATTTACTCAGGAAAAGTTAAAAATTTAGCTATTTGTGAAGATGAGATATCAAACATATTACTGATTATCAAGTGATATTAATACCAACAATCCGTATGAATGGGATTTTAAATGCAAAAGGGATGCATGTATAAGACTAACGGTTCATTCTAAATGAGGAATATGTATTTATCCAATCAGATTCACGGACAACTAGGATCTAGTGGTCTCTTGATTGATCAGAAGTCAGTTTCACATAGATTGAGAAAAAGGTCAGTTAGAATGATTACTAATACAACCAGTTAGTGTAGAAAGTAACAGACATTTGCCCAAGATATTTGCACGATAACAATATGTGGCATACAGGTGTGAAAGGATTTAGTACCGCGTAAATTAATTCAATGACAAAAGTCTACAGAACGATTTTGTTTTTAGTGACATTTTGTAGCGCTAACATATTAACATCAGGACCAAGCGACCTAATCAATTCACAGATGATATCTAGCTTCCTTTACTGAAATCCACACCGTGGCACTGCTAATTATTTTTAGAAATTCAGAGCAGACAAATCATATTGATTAAAGCTTGTATACAAACTTTCACGATAAAACTGCTACTGAGGCTAACAATTGAGTATTTTTTCTAAAATACTTCCACGACGTTGTGGCTGTTATAAAGAATTAGACGATTTTTTAAGTACATGACGTTTTTGTTTAGACAAATAAATGCTTTAAGTGCAAGATTAATATCGCAAAGTTACGTTATATTCAAAAAACAAGGTTTTAATAACTATTTCATATGACTAACGATAAAAAGTACACTTTGGTTCATTTATTTAAACACATAAACATAGGTACAAAGAGGCACCAAATAGATCATTCGATTTGCGCGAGGGCTAGGAAACTCCCCGGGTGACCAAACAGAAACAGGTGGTTTTCGTAAGGGGGCATACCCGGAGCCTTCGACTTAAACGTCTGATTCACAAAGCAGTAGAGCAACGTCAGGAGATGCGGTCTCACTATAGTCGGTGACCAACAATAGGTTAGTACGCCATTTGTTCCCTCAGGATCCTGGAGTCCATGTGCACCAATGGTTTGGAATCAGGGTTTTCCAACTCTCCTTGGTGAACCTTCCGTGTACATCAACCTGGTTAAAGCGCCGAACATCTGCTTTTCGTCCTCCCATTTTTGCAAACAACACCCCCCACCGCGAGAAGGCAGTGAGTAGGACTTCCCTGGTAGTGGTTGTATGCACGTGGCCGTGTGAGAGCGTTGCGAGAAGGAGAGTTGACTCTTTCCACTCTCGGCTGTACCAGGGCATTTGGGGGCTCTGATGTCTCCTCATTTACTAATAAATCTTTCGCCCTTTACACTTTAGTACGAACTTCACCTTTTGTGTTTGACTGCTTACAATCAAATAAAAGGGTTGGAGTAGAGTTAAATAAGAACTGCTGATGCTTTTAATTTCACATAAATAGTAGCAAATCTTTTGAATTGAGAAATTTCTCACCGGCACAGTTATCACCAAAGCCTTACGGAATAAACTATAAAGTACATAGAATCTCTCTATCCTACCACTCATTACTCAACAGTTCTTAAGTCGAGTTCATTTCAATGATTCCCGTGTAATTCGAAATGCGTTCAAGTTGGTAAATAATTTCTTTGCAGTTTAATGAACTACTTGTTAAACTTTAAGTTTTTTTACATTATTCAATCAAATTGACTTTATGGTTAAAAATAGAAACAACTAGAAGAGTCTAATATTTTGTTTACTCTACCTATAAAATACACATTAGAATGTCACTCAGTTGTAATCAACATAAAGTATAACACAAATATGCATTCGTCTAAATTGCCATAATAAACCAAAACGAGACAAAATCAACAACAAGAACACCAAAGGACCACGAATAATTAAATTACCAATGATAGTAAGAAATACTAGGAATTGGAGAAAAGGAATAAAAATGTATATGTGAAAGGAATACTGGAACTCAAGACCTAGGATACAATAAAGAGTGGATGTTTCTGAGCTATTGAGATCGATCCTGAGACATGTCACCCAAAGCCTTCAACCACTGATAGCGGTTACTCTGCAGACCCTAACCAGGTAGTCTGAGGCTACCAACACAGCCTTTGAATGCTGTGGTATGGTCAAGGGTGGAGAGAGTTCGCTCTTCCTCCAGAAATGCTCTCGCATGACCACGCGTATACAGCCACTACCAGGGAAGTCCTACTCACTGCCTTCTCGCGGTGGGGGGTGTTGTTTGCAAAAATGGGAGGACGAAAAGCAGATGTTCGGCGCTTTAACCAGGTTGATGTACACGGAAGGTTCACCAAGGAGAGTTGGAAAACCCTGATTCCAAACCATTGGTGCACATTGACTCCAGGATCCTGAGGGAACAAATGGCGTACTAACCTATTGTTGGTCACCGACTATAGTGAGACCGCATCTCCTGACGTTGCTCCACTGCCTTTTGAATCCGACCTCTAGGTCAAAGGCTCGGGGAGTGGCCTCCTAAGAAAACTGTTTGTATCTGGGCCCCCGGAAAGTTTATCAGTCCACACGAATTCACTGATCTGTATGGCGCATATCTATTTTGGTGCCCTTTGTACCAGTGTGAATATGTCTAGAAAAGTGTTGAAGTCTACAGCTCCCCACTACTATTCAAACTGACACTCGATGTTTTCATGCACCGGTCTTGTCATCTTTATCCGATTTTCAGGAAACTTAGCAATCAACATATGATACACATACCATTGCGCATTCGTATAAAAAATGGCCTAATGTAAGCAACAGTCCGTATGAAGTTTACAAGATTCATAAACAACTACGTTGCTTATATTTTGTATTCAGATAACTTAAATGTCACGGAAACCCAATAGGATCATTGATGTAACATAGCCATCAGATGTGTTATAGTCTAATTACCGATTCTGTGACAATAAAAATAGGTCGAAATTTCATTGCCAGGGGACCTTAACCATCAAGAATTTTTTATTTATTTATTTTAACACATAGGTATTCGTACAAGGAGGCACCGAATACATATGCGCCACACGAATCTCAATTGATTTGTGTGAAGGCTGTGATACTGCCCGGGTGCCCAAACCGAAGCAGGTTTAATGAATTATCACAACAGTTAAGTTCGGTTGCTAAGACGAGGTAGTGGATATATAACAGTAGCTACAATGAGAGGCATTTAAAATTCCATAAGTAATCGTACCCAAAAAAGGTCAGCGAATATTCTTCTCAGAGTATTAGCAGCACGATGAAGACTGAGTTCCTTGTATACATTCAGGCGTTTAATATCATGAAACTGAAATTAATAAAGCAAATGATATAATAAACGCGAACTTGAGAGCAGTAAAAGTATTCATTTCTCAAAACTTTTCTCAGAGATGATAAAATCTGAGTCAAATGCCTTCTTTCACACAAAACCCACGTATGGTTATCATCTATAACGTTTTTGAGCAATAAGAATTATTAAATAAGGAAACCTTTGGGTTGTTTTGTGGGAAACCTTTGACATAACTCAGGCACAGACGAACAATTAGTGGATGATAGATTTTGATGAACTCTTTCCTCTTCAAATGAACATCTAGTAGCAGGCCCGCCAACATCTAAGCAACTTTCTTCTACTTCAAGACTATCAAGATTTAAAAAGAGAATAGCAATAAGTTACTTTGAATGGTACGGTGACAGGTTGAATATTTCGTTATCACTATCACAATTACTTTTACATGAAGATGTGTAACAGTGGTCCACTTCAATTAAAGATCGAACTTTATCAAGCTGGGAAAAATCCATAGCTAGTCATTAGTTGAGCGTACGGTATGATCAAAAGTTGTTAAATATCTAGAAAAGTAAAAACAAATACAAAACTGGGAGTTTAAGAAGTTGATACAAACTGTACACTTCAACATTAGTTGTAGTACATACTATTCCCCCCAAATGCCCCGGTACGACCGAGGGTGGGGACAGTCAGCTCTTCCTCTAGAAATCAGTCAGTAGGTCAGCTACAACGTAAGACCAGGCACATATATACATCGGTCCAAGTTGCCACACCGCATTAGCACAACAAGATGAACACCGAATTCATAAAAGCAATTTTAATCTCATAGTTTAAGGGAAAACAAAGAATGTATACACCTACTCTATTGCGATCGATTCTGAGCCATGTCACCAAGAGTCTCCAACCATTGGTTACGATAGTTACGCGGACCCCAACCAGGTAGTCTGCACCTACCAACATGGCTCAAACCAGAAGTTAGTGTCTTCAAGCACTGATGCCACGTTTTAGTTTGGCCACCCCCTAACTTTCTCCCAACCATCGCCAACACTAATCAGCATTGTGCATCGTCGTAATCGGTGTTCAGGCATACGCAACACGTGACCCAACCACCTCAGTCGATGAAGATTCAGAACCTCATCAACTGATTTACCATCATTCCCTAATACCCTACATCTAACCTCACTATTACTTACCTGGCGAGCACAGCAGATACGAGCAATATTTCTAAGATATCGGTGATCAAATGCTAGCAACTTACGAGTATCTTCTACTCTTAGTGGCCACGTTTCGCGGCCATAAAGTAGGACAGAACGAACTACCGCACAGTATATTCGTCCCTCAATTAATAAACGGATATCTCGCCTTCGCCATGGGTGACGCAAGTCGGTGAAAGTCAAACGAGCTTTCCGAATCCGTGCTGGAATTCTGTCAGACACCAACCCATTAGGACTGATCAGAGTACTTAACTCCCTATCCTTAGTTCGGGTGTTGACGCAGACCAGTCCTGAAACAACAACTTGCATTTAGAGGGGGAGAAACGCATCCCAAACATCCTGGCATTCTTGCTCAGTGCGACCAAAGGACTGAATTTAATCAGCGTCTTTATCAAACAAGACTATATCATCTACGTATTCTAAGTCCAGAAGTGGACCTGCTGGAAGGAGATCAATGCCCGAGAATTCAGTCGATGAGGACGTTATTTCCAGCAGTATGTCTATTATGAAGTTAAACGAAAATGGAGATAATGGACAGCCTTGCCGGACACCGCTTGAGATTGCAAAATCAGATGACAGTTCGCCATAAGCTCCGAAATCGGGCAAAGCTTGCGTAAGGACCGAGAAGCCTGGTGGTCGGAGCGTGCTAACGAGCTGGAAGCAGCAGCTGCATCTGGTAATTACCGGAAGCAATCAGCACTTAATCAGTTGGCAATCAATGTCCGTAGGTATGGTATGTGCTTCGCACCTTCGAAGTGCAAAGTACTTCTACAAGACTGGCAGGATTCTAATCCTGTTCTCACTCTGGATGGTCAGCAGATAGAAGTAGTCGAGAAGTTCGTGTATCTAGGTAGCTGCATAAGTGCTGGTGGTGGTGTGAGTGATGAGATCGATGCACGTATAGTGAAAGCCAGAGCGGCTTATGCCAATCTGGGTCATCTTTGGCGCCTTCGTGATGTTGGTCTGGCTGTAAAAGGTCGGATCTACAACGCGACGGTAAGAGCAGTTTTGCTCTATGCTTGTGAAACCTGGCCTCTCCGAGCTGAGGATGTTAGACGACTCTCTGTGTTCGATCATCGTTGTCTCCGAAGGATTGCTGGCATCCAGTGGCAACACCATGTCAGTAATGCAGAGGTCCGGCATCGTGTGTTCGGTCACAGAGACGATAATGAAATCGGTGTCACCATGTTGAAACATCGATTTCGGTGGCTTGGACATGTTCTACGAATGTCGTCCCAGAGAATTCCTCGTCGTGCATTATTTGCCGACTCTGGGACTGGTTGGAAAAAGCGGAGAGGTGGTCATTATATGACATGGTGCCGTGGTATCAAAGAAAGCTGCGAAAGGCTGGCTTGTGTTGGTCCTCCACAACTCCCTGGCTGGGGTCCGAGAGATGGTGTAACGCAGTGGCTAGAGACGTTATCAGATATGGCTCAGAATAGAAGCCAGTGGCGATCCTGCTGTAACCTTCTTTTAATTTCTTCGTAAAGAGTGGTTGCTTCTTCCTTAACTGTAAGATTTGCTCTGATTGTACCTTTTCGTTTCCCCCATTATTATTCTTTTTTTCATAATTCCCTACGTTCCTTACCTTTTTTCCCTTCTCTTTAAATTCTCATTGTTTTGTGTGGCGCATATATATTTGGTGCCCCTCTGTACCAATATTTGTGTTCAAATAAAAAATAATAAAAATAAAATAAGCTCCGATTCGACTGATGGTGTTTGATTAAAGACCCTTCACAAGGTTTATGTACTTCTGAGGTACACCTTGCAATAACAGACACTGCCATAGAACCTCTCGATCTACGGAGTCAAATGCCGCTTTGAAGTAAAAACAACCATCATTGTTGGACGCCGATAAGCATGCCTGTGTTCTAAAACTTGACAAATGCTGAATATGTGGTCGATACAGCCAGGACTAGGTCTAAAGCCAGTCTGATTTTCTCGCGTTTGCAGTTCATGGGTCTTAGTTAGGCGCCCAATAATTATTGAGGCTAGTACTTTAGATGTTATGTTAGTCAAACTAATCCCCCGATGATTATCACATGACAATTTTGACCCCTTCTTATATATTGGGACAGTCAGTGATTGTGACCAATCAAATAGGTTTACGCCCAACTCCGAGATTTTACCTAAAATATTAGTCAACCTAGTCGCTAAAATTGGACCACCATCCTTAAAGACCTCTGGAGTCAATCCATCTGGACCAGCTGCCCTTCCTCGTTTCAGATTAACTATAGTCTTTTGAACTTCAGCTAGATTCAGGGGACCTACTTCATTATTCCATTCAGGCTGTTTGGGAATCGTGGTAGTTGTAGAGTAGCTGAAAGCCAGCTGAACTGTTCTCTAAAGTGTTCCGCTCATCGTTCTAAACATCTGGGCTGAGAACAGATAAGTGTCGTCTATTTCCGAGATTGTCTCACATTTGACTTCTTGGTCTCAGTTTCTTTTATTAGTCTGAAGAGCTGTATTGTGTTATTTACAGTAGCTGCCTTTACCATCTCTTTTGTTTTCATTGCTCACTACTGCTCACGGTCGCTCCTTAGACTTTTGGTTAACCTAGATCTGATTCGCTTTTGCTCTTTATCGTGTTCAAAGCCTGGTGGTATGAGTTTACATGAACTCATCAGTGCGGTAGACTTTGAAGAAACCATTGGTATTGTGTGACCCTTTGGTTTAAATCACTAATAGATGTCACTGCTCACAGCTGTTTGTATATCTTTCTAAGCAACATCTGGGTCAGATCTCAAAAAGCAATCACATGGCCACGTACATACAACCACTACCAGAGAAGTCCTACTCACTGCCTTCTCGCGGTGGGGGGTGTCGTTTGCAAAAATGAGAGGACGAAAAGCGGATGTTCGGCGCTTTAACCAGGTTGATGTACATAGAAGGTTCACCAAGGGGAGTTGGAAAACCCTGATTCCAAACCATATGGATGATTTCCTCTACTGCATGTATTACGTATTTAGAATCTCTGAACCTTTTTCTAACCTTGACAAGTTTTCAAACCACGTAAAAGAAATGCATCCACTTTGTTTCTTTGGTATTTTATAATATATTTTTACTCTGTACTTACTGTTTGCTGATTAGTCAATATTTCTCAAGGTCACCTGAGACTCGTTCAAAGGTCGTTTATTTATTAAAGTCTCGCCAATTCGGCACAATTTGGGGGAAGCCGCCATAGTAAACTTTGGGGAAATGGCACAAAAACCGCCAAAATTTCCACAGACCTGGGGAAATTCCCCTTCAACCTTGGTCAGGGTCGTTTGGCTTCTAGAGTTTCTCAGAAATTTCCCCAAAGTTGGTAGCTCTGGATGTGTTGCTGAAGGATATAAGGGGTGAAATTGACATTTCCTCTTTATTCACGATTTCGTCTGCTTTATTTACCTATGTTCGCCTTCCCAAGCTCACAATTTTGTGGAAAATTTGGCACATTTTGGGGAAGCCGCTGCAGTTAGCTTCAGGGAAATGGCACAAAAACCCCAAAATTTCCCTAAACATTGGTCAAGATCGTTTGACTCCGAGAGTTCCCCCAAAGTTGGTAGCTCGGGTTTATTTCCCTTTTATTGGTCGATTGGGACTAAAGTTATTCGGTCACAGTTAAGAAAACGACCAACGACCACATAAAGCAACAGCTCACTAGACTACTGGAATTCTGAGATACAATACACTTGATTTTACGGCAACAGGCATCTTAACTCTTACGGTACTGGTTGCTTCAAACAACTGGCCTTCAGGAGACGTTCAAACTTTAATAGCCCGCGTAACGTATTGTGTTTCCTATCAGTTTCAGTTTCGAAATGACAGGAGGCTTGATGACCTGTGTTAGTCCTGACAATTACGGCCTCTCAGTTGATCCAACTTTCGTTTGAAAGTGTCGACAGATGGAGATTCAACCACGTGTTGAGTTAATAAATTCCGCTTGTTGATGATTCGATAAGAAAGTCGATAGTCAGCTGGCAAGTATTTTGTTCTGAGCTTGTGATCTTCTTTGGAGTGTCCTCGTAAATTCTCTGTTTTAGAAGATAAGAAAAATGAGGGCATATCAGATGTAAATTTATCACCAAGTAATTTGAAAACTGTAATCATGTCATCTCTAATTCTCCGATATGACAACGGGAATAGGTTTATTTCAGCCAGTAGAGCATCATACATGAGCTTCGCTATTTCAGAAATCAGCTTAGTTGTTGTCCTATAAGCTTTTTCAAAGAGCTCACTGTCTTTTTGAGTAGGGGATAGCCGCTTGTATGCAGTACTCAAGTTTAGTTCACACGTACACTGTATACAAGGTCAAAAAGTCGTCATGACTCAAGGCCATACGTACTGACCATAGGTTTCTAAAACCTTCGGCGTATATTGCACTGAGGTGTGCAGTAGTTTTGACTAACGATGACTCCCGCGTTATTGTGTGTCTGGACAACAGGTAGCTCAATGTTATTCATCATGTATTTATCTGTACCTTGATGACCAATATACATAACAATACACTTGGAAATATTCATCGGCAACTGCGAAGTTTGGAATCATTCAGATAATTTCTCTAGGTTATTTTGAAGTTCTGAGCTATTACCCTTACTTTGTATAGCTCTCCATATCTTGACATCGTCAACATATAGCAAGACCGATGATGATAGGAGACAAAGAATGTCATTTACATACAAGAGGAATAACACTGGCCCGAAAACTGTATTCCACGGCACTCCACTAAGCACAGTTTCCCATTTAGATAACTTTGGGTTCGCCCGTACTGCTTGTTGATGCCCAACTGGGAATTATTTTATCCATATTAATGACTTGCCTACAACCTCGATATTTCTTAGCTTATACAACAGTCGATTGTGAGGGACTTTGCCAAAAGCCTGGATGAACTCAGTGCAGGCTACGTTTCGTCCAGTGTTAATCCTTTCACTAAGTATTTCATTGAATATTTTTGTTTTCAAAGTTTCCGTTAAATATTACAATGCAGATTGATTGGACAGAACGTTTTAGTTGTTGACCACTCCTACTGGATACCTTTAATCACAGTTTTGGAACTTCTGTGATAGCTACAAGAATGATAATTTCTGGGAGTTCCAAAAACAAGTGATATAGACACACTAATCGTCATTTATAAACTGTTCGTCTTGTGTCAGTTGACTTTTTTGAAGTCACTTATCTTCAAAAATAGTTCAACTATCTTTCAACACGACCTATCGTCGACAAAACGACAGGTCGAAGGAAAATGTCGTGGTAGGGAACCTGTACTTTGCGACACATCCCCTTCAATAAATCGTCCAAAAGCCCCAAAAATTACTATCTCTGTGTCATCATTACTTGGCGTTTAAAAGTCTAATCTGAGGCTTTGAGTATTAAACGAACGAGGGACAGAATGATTTTCCTGCCACAGTCTGAGTAAAGACGTAACAGATTGGGCAATTTCTTAAGTCAACTGTCAGAAATCCAAGGTGATCGGACATAATGAACGTCTCTTAGTTCTATCACAACTCCTGATATTCGCTTCATTCACATTCATCCTAAGTGAATGAGAACCCTGTCAACTACAAGTAATATTTGAGTATGAAAACTTTATTGGCAGTTGAGAGCCCTTGTGGATCACCATCGTAGATGATCCATGTCGAATGATTGGGGGCCTATTAAAGTAAGACAGGAATGATGCGACGAACCGGCTAACGTCTAAGTCACACCTCGCGGTCAGCACCTTACGTGGATTGCCCCATCGACGTATCAAGGTACTAAAGATGCTTTGAAAACTGTACAACACAAAGGACGTTATTACAGAAACATATTAGTTAAAGTAGATACAAGCGAAAGTAAGCCCACCATTGCATGGGCCAGTTAATGGCGAACGAGGACCAATGATTTGTTCAATGTTCAGTAACCCAACTGCCATATGACTTGGCTAGGACTCGATGACATTTCGCTGGCTCTACACCTTCGTTTCAACTTCAAACGTTTTATGATGGATTGATACTTTTCCACTTTTCGTATTCGAAATTCGCGATACAGAGAAAGACAATGTTGGGTGAACGGCATCTGAACCCATTTACTGCAGAACACTTTGATTTCAGAAATAATCGTTAATCATTCATCTTCGTGAGTGAATATATATCTGAACTCGTTATCTGGCTAGCTTGTAAACCATATTAGTTCAGTAAAACCTTCATTTACCCCACTACTATCAATCTGCAACTGAAGGAATACTTTGATTGCCATATGAATGTCTAAGAATTTACAGCAACTGAAAGTGTCTGAATTTATTTGCTCCCCATGAATTCTTAGAAAAGTCCAATTTATGCGGATAGAACTCGATTAACACAAATGAAAGTATTATGCTTGGAATTTGTAATAACCGCGGAATCAAATATAATGAACCCTCGATTAGTGCAAACAATACGGAGTTGCAACTCAGATATGTGTAGTAATGTTGATAGGAATAAAAAATTTCATAAAATAGTGATGGAGAACGTATAAACGGTCAGAGGTTTCTCACTTGAATCATAGAAACAAGATGAAAAGTGCGATTCTGCAGTTTGAAAATTCACCTTTGTGATCGACTGGTTGGTTGTATAAATATTTCAGATTCCGTTAGAGGACCAATCTACAAACCAAAACGTTTACTTTAAGAAACTGATTCAGCTCGTATAAGCTATCGGACAGTTAATGAGCCTGATTTTTAGTCAAAAAATTTTTTCTTTGTTCAGTTCTCACGACGAATTACACACTTAACATAATTCGAAATCCTGTACAGCTAACCATGATTATCATAATAATAATAATTTATTCTCACATAACATTTTGTTACATGAGGGATGTCACTTTACAGGCAAGATCAAATTGTTACAAATGATACAATTTCCAACTGTAGAAAATTACTCAGCTGGGTTGATAATTTATAAGATATGAATCTAGATGATTTAAGTCAGTATCGCAGTTGGCGCGCTTTATGAAAGTTGCGTTGCGACGTGCAACTGAGGGTCGATAATAGATTCATGTGCAGTTGAGAGCTTTTAGAAATCACAATCTTTTATCCCTTTGAAATATTTGAGGCTTTAAGGATGGTGCAGGACGAGTTCACCGTATCTCAAGGGGGCCGAAAAATGGTGCAAGAAAAAAAGAAAACAAAAAAGGACGAGAAGCAGAGCAGACAATGTTCATGAATAAATAGTAAGGTATGACCACTCAGTCTTATTCTCTTTTATTAAAGTATTTAGTAAGCAGAAGCATCCTAATAAGTTAAAGAAAATAAGTGTAAACAAGGTGTGAGTGAATAATCAACTGACAAATGGAGGTGGTTCAGAAAGAAACTGAGAGTATGAGAATATGTAGTTATAAAATATAGTGCTAAAAACAGTGTTATGATACATAAATGGCTGTCTACCTTTTTTGTCGACGCTATTGGGGCCTTTTTTAGATTTTATAGGGTCTTGAGTAGGCTTCGTTTTTTATCGAATTGTCTAGTTTGCTTCTAATAGGATTATTGGGTAGGAAGTAAAACCAATTTAACGTTCTAAACACGATTTAATGAGGTATTTTGCATGATAAATCAACATCAATACCACTAGTTCTTGACATTCCACTAGACCATAAGGAGCCGTAATTTAACAAAATGTTCTGCCCTACAGACATGGTTGGATTGAAGTTATCTCCCCACCATCATGTTTGCTGGTCAGTAACGCCACCCTCCCTCCTTTTGTGATGTTAGGCTCTCTTACGTTTGTGGTAAGTATGCATACTGCTTTAATCAAAGCCCACGGTAGCGCATATATATTTGGTGCCCACTTGTACCAATATTTATGTGTTCAAATAAATAAAAATAAAAACATGGTTGAAATACACTGTCTCTACTGGTTCCATGTTACAAGCAAATCAGATAGTTAAAGCGTTTGTATTATGGGTTAGATGTCCATTTAGTATATCACACTGCTATGAAGATAACTAATGGTGAAAGTTAAAAAGAAAAACAGGTTAGATTACATGTGGTTTAAAGATGGTAGAACTAATAGCAAATCAAATGATATGAAAGAGTATAAAATTGTAGAAATTTTAGGGTAAGAAAAATAAAACAGAGCAACTCACAAGATGTTATGATTACTTTTGAGCTTCGTATGATCAGCCATAGTAGATCAGCATCCATAAGATTAGTGAGTTATCTGTCTACTTGCAATAGAAAAAAAGACACGACACTTAGGAAGAAAAGTGTCTATTTAACCAGTAGAGGGATTTGGGAACTGAATATATATAAAAGTTCTACGAGTAGTTTCAGGATAGAATATAAAAGTGATTACAAATTTAACAAAGGTTCATCTTGTAATTGACAACATTCTCAGAAATCATATCCATTCAGTGTAGCTAAAGGCTATATGTTTTATAAAGTTAGGAACACCATGTTGGACAAATATTCGTTTAATTACTAGTGATACCAACTCTTTTGTTAGGACCTCAGTAACCTCATATGCATTACCCATTCACCACTTCTGCTAATTCATTTCTCATTCAAAACAAGTTATATAAGATGAGTGGTTTGTTTCATAACTTCACTGTCGATACAACAAGTATCAAGTCTATGACATCTATTGGAAAAATTTAGATTATTGGACTTTTCTGGCGTAAGTAAATCTGCCAATGTTCTATTATTCAAAATCGCTGGTCACAAAGAGAATATTCTTTTGCGTGGAATTTTACTGATTAAATATAAAGATGCTTCACCAATTGCCTGTAAATTTCAGATCAACGAAAGTTGACTGTACGTAGTTCAAATTGTTCAAATGGTTATGGACGTAATAAAAGAAGCTTTTGCTTAACAGGCTTCCTTGTCTAGTAGCAGTGGATCACCAATACCTCCAGGCAGGAACCTAGGTATGTTAACTACAATAGACTAAAAAAAGAAATTGTTAACTCATGATAAGATGTTATCCCTAGTCGTTAAGAGTAGGTCAAGTTTCCTCCCTAAGGACTCCAGGGAAGTCGCTTGAACCAGTTCAGTCGGCAGTGAATTCCAGCATTTGATAACTTTTAAAGGGTAGAGGTTGTGCCCACAGTTTGTTCTGCTATGTTGTATTTCCAATTTCTGGGTGTTACTCCTTAGGTTTGTATTAGGACTAAGATTAGTTAGGTGTTTAAGAGGATGTCCTGGAATGTTAAGGGTACTGTAAGTTGAATTACAAAAGTGACGAGTGGTTTCAATAAAATTTGCAATATCAAATGCTATAGGTCATCCTGATAAATCTCTTGAATACCCTGTAAGCACAAACTGGGATGTTCATATTTCTGTGACAACTAAAAGTGATTCGTTAAAAGATGGCACAAAAGAACCTAGTAATTTCGTAACATTAAAGCTCATGTATCTATTAACTCCGTAATTTTGTAAAATGTTTTCAAAACATTCGGTGAAACGATACGGAAAACACTTTCGTTTATGCTCCTATTATTTGAATATACTTACGCAAAATTTAATGAACCAAAATTTTAGTAGACACATGGTGAAACTTCAGGCTTAAGTTAAAACCGTGAGTATCTCTGTTTGAATAATCGCTTGTGGCCATCTACCATTTTTGATCACCTGTAGAGAATTCTTGTTGTCACTTGTCAAATCCACAATTCTCTTGTCGCGCACACTTTAATAACAGGTATAGTGGCTCATTATCTACATAAGCAAGTTATGGTGCATCAATGCTTATCAAGCCGGTGTTTCCCTGTTTTGTACTACAAGATACTTAGGTTTTCTTGAGATAAGATTGTATGGACTTTCGAATGAAGGACTTGTAGTAATATTGGGCCATAACCGTACAATTTACAAAGCTAGACACGAGACAACTGGAAAAATAGGTGTTCAACATTTAACACGGAGAAAAACTCAACGATAAAGAAGGTGGGAACAATGAGTTGAATTAATTCTAATTGATCGGATGGCATGGCTCAACCATGCAGGCGTGGTCAATCCTGAATGTTGTCTTACATCTTTTATTTATATGAAACATATTGTTCTACCTCTAGCTTAAGTTTGTTGCCTATCATATATTGGCGATTGTTTCGGTGCGATGAGGTGGTGTAGACAATGATGTGAATTCCTCGTACGATCTTATAGACTAGGCAGTTACATCATGACAAACCTACAATTTTAGGATTAAGACCATTATCAGAGCGGTACTAATAACGAAGTGGACTATAATATTACAGACTAACCGGTGCTTTTACTTTGTCACACCTTATCCAGACGTATGTATGTGAGTTCTTAGGTACTTGGGTATGTAGAATTATGGTCTACTTTGTTATTAGTACTGCTCTGATTGTAGACTTGTCATGATGTAACTGCATAATCTATAAGATCTTACGTTATAAATCACATTATTGTCTACACTGACTCATCGTATCTTAATAACTACCAATATATGATGGAGAACACATTTGGGTTGGAGATAGAACAATACGTTTAATATGGATAAGAGTAACGTTACGCAAGTGTTACCACGACTGCACGGCCGTGCCATGCCATCCGGTGTATTTAAATTAACTGAATTTATTCTTTCCGCCCTCTCCATTGTTGGGTTTTTCCGCGCATTAATTGTTAAATATCTATTCTCCCAGTTGTCTCGTTTTCAGCTTTAAGTTTTTGTGGTTAGCACTCAATTCCACAACAGGTATATATATCCGTTGTGACTGTTCACGCTTGATAATTGGTTTAGGCTTGAACATTTGGTCTCGTATTTGGTTCACGTGAATTTCTAAGACAAGCTGTTTACTTTTTATACAGGGGATGATAATTTCATTCGGTAGTCTAGGAGTCGTCTCGGGGAATAGTTCTGGTTAGATGTGCTGTAAACCTATTATTTATATACATATTAACTGGTTGACGGTGCATACATATCAGATGCAAGTGTCGAGTTTGACATAAGGTTGAATTGACCCATATGAAATAGAGTGAATATATGTTATAGAACCCGATAAACATTATGTGCCACAAATGTGGGTGATATGGTAGTCCCCGATGCCTTCGACCAAATAAATTTCTACAAGATGACAAGCGAGTAATTGCTGCTCATGTCACAATCAGGAAGAGCACGAGTTGTAGCCAAGGAGAGTACAACTCCCAGTTCATGTCTATGATGATAGCATGAATTTTTGTCAGTGTTGGGGTAAATTCTACAGTGATGTTTCCAGTTTGCGGGAGATTTGTTTGACTGCTAATACTGATGATTTGCATGCATATTTGTGTCGCAAAACCTCCAATTAGATAGTTAAAGTTTCAAGATGTTTACTCAACGATAAACTAATAGAGAAATACAGTAAAATCCTGTATAATAACAGTCGTATATACTTCCAGTTACGCTAAGCAGATCTTTCCCACGCTAACGTAAATAGCTATAACAGAGGCTACGCGCCTAACCAACAAGACTATTTTGCAAACAACCATACATTTCACAGTAGGCCTGTACAAGATTTTTTTGGAATACGGTCCACAGTGGCATCTCTGTTGAAGCATATAGCCCAAGTTATTTCAAACCACATGCAAGACATAAACGCGTTTTCCCCGTACAGTTTTCATCAGAGAGTACTCCCACCCTTTCCTCCTGGGTAAACTCCCCAATCAACTTCACTAGCTCATTTGATACATCCCCCACTAAGTTTAGCTATTATAATACCGAGCTATTGAAGAACATTTAATCCCTCACTTCTAACTCATCTCACACCCACGAGGGCTACAACGACTTTATTCGAGATACCCTGACTCATTTTAACCTAGTAGGCCATTTGTTTAGTACATGTCTCATCAACGATAGGTCAATCTGCAATAAAAAGACGGATTTATCCATGTTTGAATTCATACATCAACCATCACTTATAATGATATCTGAAGCATGGACTAACAGTAATATTTCCGACCTAAGTATAACTCTTGATAACTATTTTCTATATAGAAGTGATAGATTGAAGGGACGAGGCGGAGGATGCCTTATCTACGCTCACTCTAGTCTAAACTCACTACTATGCGATATGCCTGAACTAAACAAACTGAAGGATTCGGTGTGGATTGTATTAAAGACGTCGAATTCCGTTAACTTACTGTTTGGCTATGTTTACCGTCAACCTAACGCATTAATAGATGACATAGCAGCACTATCGGAGGTATTCACAATAACATCATCCCTTCCATTCGCAGGCAAGCTTATTTGTGTTGACTTCAACATGCCCGAAATTTCTGGGTTCCCAGTAATGGCGCCGAAACATTATGAATCATTTATAGAATGTCTAGAGCTCGGACAATGAACTCAGTATGTCAATAGCCCTACCAGACATCAAAATATCTTGGACTTAGTCTTTACTAGTGGCCTCACCCCCAATACTGTGTATATTAGAAAAACGTTTCCAGGTAGTGATCATAACATTGTCATATGCAGCCTTAATATAAAAACCACAGCCGGTAGACGTAAAACCGCAACACTTCGTAGAAACTATCGCAAGGTTGATTAGAATAACTTCCACAATTACCTAAGAAGCACTGACTGGGGAACTTTACTGCAAACAATTCCGACACACTAACCAATATATTCTATCTCAACATCAGAAGTATCATCAACAAAATCGCACCTTTAGAATACTGCAGACCTACGGTCTCCAAAGATCTTTATATAACGGTCGGTACACGAAGACGTCTTCAAAGACATTGTACTCGATCCCACAACTTAAATGACTTTTCCTCTTCAGTGACGATGACTGAAATAACTATCCGAACAGAGGCAATAAGTACACAAAAAGCAGTCACACAGGAAAAACGTGCAGTCGAACATAACAATAACTCCTCTGCACTCACCATACTCCTTCAAAATAAACTTAAACGTTCCAAATCGAGAGGGAGCATATTCATTAAAGACAAACAAGTATACGAAGACCCTAAACTTGTTACGCAACACTTTAGTAAACACTTTTGTTTCTCCCTAACTAACGAAAGACCACTAGACAATTCAGAACAAATCTTAATACCTTCCTGTAAAATTACTAATGTAGACTTCAATGTACAAAATATCTCTAAGGCAATTAGTACATTGAAACACTCATACACTGATGGACCAGATGATATTACAGCTAGCATGCTAAAACGTGGAGGTGGTGATATGTGTGTTTTGCTTCTCAAACTATTTGCGATATCACTCTCTACAGCGTGACACCCTACGGCCTGGAAAACTACACATATCATTCCCAAAATAAAAACAGGACCTGAAGCAAATGTTGACAATTACCGACCCATAAACATAGCTTCAGTGGTATCTAAAATGATGGAAAAAGTAGTTAAGGCGGCTGTAGTCCAACATCTACTTACTAATAATCTCATCTCGACCTCCCAGCATGGATTTCTTAGGTCAAGATCATGCGATACATGCCTAGTAGACTACCTGAATGATATAACTCTGAAAAGAGACAACGGACTCCTTGTATCAGTGCTATTCTTAGACTTTAAAAAAGCCTTTGATAACGTCTCACATAAAAGGCTTCTCGTCAAACTGAAGTCCTTCGGAATAAATGACCCACTGTACTCATGGTTTGCTTCGTTCTTAACCGAACGTAAACAGATTGTAAAGTACAATGACTGTCTCTCATCACCTAAACCAATAATTAGTGGAGTCATCCAGGGAAGCGTATTAGGCCCACTCTTGTTTCTTATGTATATAAACGATATATGTAACACCATAACATTTGGGAAACCATACTTATATGCTGATGATCTCAAGATAGCATACAGTTATAAGCCTGAGACCCTAAACGAATGTGTACGCCTGATCCAAAATGACCTCAATAACTTAACTATCTGGAGTGAGAAATGGCAATTACCATTCAACCTCAACAAGTGCGGGATCATGCAGTTTGGAAAGCATCCCTATAAACTGCAACTTCATTTAAATAAAAGTAGAGTCCAGACATTCAAATCAGTACACGATCTAGATATTAATTACACTAGAAGTCTGAACTTTGAAAAACATGCCTCAACTATTATTTCTAAATGTAGACGGCAAATTGGTTTCATAATGAGGAATTTTTTCCCAACAGAGACTAAGCTTACTCTCTATAAAATATGTGTACGACCTTCCCTGGAATACTGCTCTTTTATCTTCTCTAATATGAATACCACAGACAAGATAAGGGTAGAAGACGTTCAAAAACGCTTCACACGCCAACTGCTTGGAAGAAACTCGAATGCCGACTATACAGATAGATGTAAGCACCTCTCTCTAGAACCTTTATGGTGCCGTAGGCTGAAGAATAATTTAACATTTCTCTACAAAGCGATATATGGACTCTCATTTCTAACCTCTTGCCCAACTATGATTCACGACCCAACCTATAGACTAAGAAACAAAGCATATACACTACTTGCCGTAAAACACCAAAAATAAGTGCGTTGTAAGTTTTTTACAGTACGGTATAGTTTATTGTGGAACAGGTTGCCATTGCCTATCCGTAACTGTGACACATTTACCATATTCAAAAAGCTAATAACCCTGTTTCTAGGATCTAAAGAGCTTCAATCTTTCCTGGAACTCCCGTCAAACAATGAAGGACTTTATTATGGACCGTCTAATATCTAAACTGAACAAGAATATAAAGAGCCCGACTATTACTAATATGAATACAACTAAATTACAGGACATATGGTTTGCCGTTTCCTATTATTCATTGTCCATTAATCAAGGCCTAATGCTCTTAACCCTCACTTTCAGTTCCCAAATCCCTCTACTGGTTAAATAGACACTTTTCTTCCTAAGTGTCGTGTCTTTTTTTCTATTGCAAGTAGACAGATAACTCACTAATCTTATGGATGCTGATCTACTATGGCTGATCATACGAAGCTCAAAAGTAATCATAACATCTTGTGAGTT
Source organism: Schistosoma spindalis (assembly GCA_946903255.1). Lineage (NCBI taxonomy): Eukaryota > Metazoa > Platyhelminthes > Trematoda > Strigeidida > Schistosomatidae > Schistosoma > Schistosoma spindalis. The sequence goes on along the minus strand of OX336417.1, from coordinate 34,888,446 downwards.
GCTCTGTTTTATTTTTCTTACCCTAAAATTTCTACAATTTTATACTCTTTCATATCATTTGATTTGCTATTAGTTCTACCATCTTTAAACCACATGTAATCTAACCTGTTTTTCTTTTTAACTTTCACCATTAGTTATCTTCATAGCAGTGTGATATACTAAATGGACATCTAACCCATAATACAAACGCTTTAACTATCTGATTTGCTTGTAACATGGAACCAGTAGAGACAGTGTATTTCAACCATGTTTTTATTTTTATTTATTTGAACACATAAATATTGGTACAAGTGGGCACCAAATATCGATATAGTATGTGATGGTTGCAATGCTTGAACGTACTGTCATTCCAGAAGGTTGGTAGCGTCACCGTCGTTGTTGGTTGGACCACTTGAGCCTTGAAATTTCTAGACCCTGGTTTCGGCTTGTCGAAGAGAGGCTGCAAGAAAGAATTCGCTTTTCGGATTGGAGACCGATTTGTCGATTAGCTTCATCTGATTGTAAGGCTTATCCTCCCTTACTAACTTCGTGCATCAATTCCATGCTTGTTTGAGTTGTCTATATGCTCTATTATTACCAGTTTGTTGTAGTGCTTTTCGTGACTTGGAATTATATGAGTGCGATTCTTGATGACTGTAGATTTCTTTTAATTTTTGAGGACATTTTGAGAAGCAGACTGTTCTGAAGCACATGGGATATTATGAGGTAAAAAATCACAATGAGCGTCCACATCAATTTGAGGGTGAACTTCCCATTTCACCTGCTGCAGACTGACCTGAAAAGCTGGCACATCCAAAAGGTTGTAATTCTGAAGCCTGTTTTCACTAGGGTTGTAGTGGCATTGAACCATAACCACACAATCCTCAAAGCTGAACACGAGGCAGCCGAGAAAAAATATATTTAACGATTAACGCGGAGAAAAACTCAAAAGATGAAGACTAGGAGAGTGAATTCAATTAGTTGGAATTAATTGGATGGCATGGCTCAACCGTGCAGGCGTGGTGGATCTTTACAACTCTCTTTTATTCATACTAAACATATTGTTCTATCTCTAGCCTAAGTTTGTTGCCCATCATATATCAATGATTGTTACGATGCGATGAGGTGGTGTAGATAATAGTGTGACTTGCATGCAAGATCTTATAGATTAGGCAGTTACATCATGACAAATCTAAAATTTCAGGATTAGGTATATTATTAGGGCAGTACTAATATCATACTAGACCATAATTCTACAGGATGTTTTGGATTGGCTTTGTTGATAAGACTGAAGGTTATGACATCATGATCACTTTTGCCAAAGGGAGTCAATATTGAGATTGAGGCCACTACATTGCTAGACATAGTAGACAGTATTCTAGAAACTTACGTTGAGTATAAATCAAAACGTGTAGCGTGGAGTCGAGTTGAGCTTGACTATGAACACCGCTACAAGACTACGTGCCAATAGACCAATAAGATTCCGGTAGGCCAAAAATCAGAAGGCAGAATATGGCTGTAGTCAAGATGTATTTGTTGGCGATCTCGTGGTATCGAAAGAATACCGAGATCGTGCCAAAGGAGTACAAGCGTGGTTACTGAGCGTAACCGGATTCGTACAAGTTCAAAGTCAACGGGAGAGTAAGTATAATGGCTGTCATTAGCACAGTTAAACAAACGAGCACAGTAATACAGTCACTGGTACAATTGGTTATAATAATAATTGTTTTCATCGAACCAATCGCGTTCTGTTGACAAAAGTAGGTCACTACAGGAGCCCCCCGCTAGAAAGGGTTTACACTTTCGATGGTTAGCGGTTTGATTCGTGGGACTGATCGGCACAAGTGCGGTTGTAGGACGGAGGAAATTGGCGGAACAGGAAGTGATCGTTGATCCTCGAGTTGCCAACGAAGGTCTTTTGCGCAGAACGGTACCAGGAGAAGTGTGCTGTATTTGTTGGTCAAGTTAGCATACCACACCAGAGTGGTTTGTATCCAGAATCTGATGATTGCGTTCGTAGGGATGTGAACCAGAAAACGCTGCAGACGCAGGACGAAACCACGTTGAGCCAGGAAACCGGACGCGACCATAACGACCAAGCGTATGCCAGGCGAATTCGAGACCAGATAATCGACTGAGTGCGTTGACTAGAGCATGGGTGGCCAAACCAGCTTTTGCCAAAGTTGACTGAAGTCGACGTTATCAAATGGACGATGGTCGGAGGCGTGGGCTCAGGATACAAAAAAAAATCAAAAAAAGAAAAGTGTAGCATGCGTGTAGTATAGGAATAATCCTACACCGTATCCGTTATTGACTGTGCGGTTAGTCGCGAAAGCGTACGGGTAATCGTACTCGGCGACCGGAACGTGAGACGGTGGTCTCGTTCGTACTTCGTGAGCCTGCGATCTCATCCGAGGTCAAGGGCGGCGTGGTCTGCTGATCTGGACGTGAGACGGAAGTCTCGTCCGTAGATGGTGCAGATGGCGCGTGCTGTTGACCGGGACGTGAGAACGAGGTCTCTGATGTATCTAGCGTGGGATCCGAGGTAGACGTAGAGATCCCGCTAGAAGGTTTGATAGGTCTAGCATTGAGTCTCAAGTTATCGGGTAGGGCACTGTCATCGACGTGTGCTGGTTTGAGACGATCAATGCTGACCATCTCGATGCGGCCATGTCGATCAACCTTGAAGGTCTTTTCGTGACGAGAGATCACGTGAAAAGGGCCTTCGTAGGGCTGTTGTAGAGGTTTGCGTACCGAATCTACTCGTATGAAAACATGTGAACAGGTAGATAACTCTCGAGGGAGAGCGACCTGTCGATGTTGTATTCGAGTTGACACCGGAGACAGCGTTCGCATAAATGCAGACAGTCGATGGACGTGGTCTGATTTACCGAAGTCATTACTGCTCCGTGGTGTGAAGGATTCCCCAGGCAGACGCAATGTCGTGCCGTATACAAGTTCAGCGGCGGAACATTGAATATCTGGGTAGGACTCTAATTTATGGACGAGCCAATCAGAGGCGTTTGAGGAAGTTCAAGGTCAAGGCGCTAAGTTCGATTCTAGATGCTCACATTCGATCGTTTTACAGCAGATTTCAGAGAAGAGGTGATTGTTGAGCGACTATAACAGATGGGACTATTAAGAAGTTCCTGTGTCTGTGACTGCGGCAATCAAATGACTGCAGCACGATGTGCAGACTACCGTGATGATATTGTTTTTCGTTGTACTATATGTTGGAGAAAAAAATCTGCTCGAAGTGGCACTTTCTTTGCGCGATCACAAGTACATGAATCGTTTGGGGGAGTTGGAAAGATAGTGGAAATAGATGAGACAGTAATTAGAAAGCGAAAATACAACAAAGGACGATTTATCAAGGAAGATTGGGTAAGTAACACTTCCGTGAATATACGTCATTTTGTCGATCCAATGACGGGGGTTCATACAAACAATATTGAAGGCATGTGTTCTAGGCTGAAGTATTTTTTAAGACCCTAACACGGTTCCAGAGGACGATTATTATGGAGCCATATGGACGAGTTCCTATACCGCATGCATTATGATTTCAGAACTTCTGAACCTTTATCAAACCTTAACAAGTTCCTAAATCATGTGAAAGAAGAATATCCATTGTAATTCATCAGTTTTTCATAATATATTTTTACTTTATACCAACTCTCTTCTGATTGGCTAATGTTCTCAAGGTCACTTAAACGTACGTTCAAAGGTCGTCCATAAAATAGAGTTTCACCAATATCTGCCTTCAAACTCGTTCTGATGCCTAAGAGAACGAGCGGTAAGGTTTCGTGCCAATTGTCGTTTTCGTGTGCTCGTTGAGCACTTTTAAGTTGGCGATGAAACCGTTTGACTAAACCATTCGATGCTGGATGGTAGGCGGTAGTGCGTATGCGTTCCGTACCAAGCAGCCGGGTCAGTGAGGAGAATAATGCGGACTCAAATTGTTGTCCTCGGTCAGTCGTGACAGTCGAGGGACAACCGTACAATGCTATCCATCGTTCTACGAAGCGGTGAGCAACTGTCTCCGCCGTGATAGACGTGATGGGAATAGCTTCCGGCCATCTTGTAAAACGGTCAATGCACGTGAGTATGTGATCATACCCATGCGATGGTGGCAATGGTCCTACAATGTCTATATGAACGTGATCAAAGCGAGCATCAGGCGTAGCGAACGTGCCAATGGGGGCAGCTACGTGCCTGTGCACTTTTGATCGTTGACACTGTAAGCATTGCTTTACCCACATACGAACATCTTTATTCATGGACGGCCAGATGTATCGTGCAGCGATGAGGCGTAATGTGGCTGCGATACCTGGATGAGACAATCCATGAAGGGCATCGAAGACGAGACGGCGATAGGTAGAGGGTACGATGGGTCGAGGAAGACCGGTAGAAATATCACATAGGATAGTACCTGAGCTAGTAGCTAGGGGTACTTCCTGACACTGAAGGGACGAAGATTGTGGTGCTTCTGTACAGACAGGATCGTTTGCTTGTGCGGCGGCCATAGCAGGAAGATCGAGCACCGGTAAAGTAACTGCATTCGTCTGGATACGTGAAAGAGCATCGGCAACATAGTTCGACTCGCCTTTAATGTGACGAAGGTCTGTCGTGAACTGTGAGATATAGTCCAAATGTCTGCACTCTCGTGGTGAGTAGCGGTCAGACTTGGTATGCAGGGCATACGTTAAGGGCTTATGGTCGGTGAATAAAATGAATTAACGTCCTTCTACTGCGTGCCGGAAATGTTTGATGGCGCAGTAGGCTGCAAGCAGCTCGCGACCAAAAGCGCTATATCTCGTCTCCGTGGGAGTAAGGCGTCGTGAGAAAAATTCAAGCGGTTGCCAACTACCGGAGATATTCTGTTGCATAACGGCTCCTATAGCGAAATCTGATGCATCAACCGCTATACTAAGCGTGGCTGATGGGTCAGGATGAGCGAGAAGTGTAACTTCAGCGAGAGCCGTTTTGATCTCTGAGAATGCAGTACGTGCGGTATCGTTCAATTCTAATTTGCGTGGATTACCGCGTAGTAAATCGGTTAATGGTCCTAACCGTTCTGCCGCGTGAGGGATGAAACGTCGGTAGAAGTTAACCAAACCGAGAAAAGCCTTCAGTTCCTTGATTGAGGACGGCACGTTGTACTCCTTGATTGCTCGAATTTTGTCCTCGCAAGGCAGAATACCCTCTTGCTTGATGATGTGACACAGAAATATTATTTCTGATTTACCCAATTCACATTTCTCTGGGTTGACTACTATTCCATTATCCGAAAGGCGTTGGAATAATAGCGTAAGGTGTTGATAATGTTCATCTACGTTTGATGATGCGATCAGCAGGTCATCAATATAGACGTGAACAAAATCCAAGTCTCGTACTATGCTATCGATAAACCTTTGGAAAGTTTGAGCAGCATTCCGTAATCCAAATGGCATTCGTAGGAACTCAAACAGACCGAAAGGAGTCGTGATAGCAGTTTTCTCGATGTCTTCAAGAGCGACTGGGATCTGGTGATATGCTCGTACCAGATCGATTTTAGAAAGATAGTCGTGCCCTTGAGCGATGCCGTGATGTCGTGTATGTGGGGGATGGGGTAGCTATCAAAGCGCGTAACTACGTTTAATGCTCGGTAGTCGCCGCATGGTCTCCAACTAACCCCATCCTTTTTGCGCACCATGTGTAAAGGAGAGGCCCAAGGACTGTGAGAAGGACGAATAATACCAGCAGATAGTAAATTGTCAAACTCACGTTTAGCGAAAGCTAATTTGTCCGGTGCCAGTCGGCGTGGTCTTGCCGTGACTGGTGGTCCGCGGGTGACTATGTGGTGTACCACACGATTGGTCACCGATGAAATCTCCTCGAGTGGTTTAGTTATTCTGGGGAATTTCTCGAATAAGGCGTGGAATTTATCGTCACGCGAATAAAAAGTGCCGAGGATTCGGTACGCGTTTATGTGAGCTTTAAAGCCCATGAATTTGCTGTTCGACGAAGTATCGATTAGCTGCAGCCTACGTGAATCGACTAGCAATTCATAGTGCTGTAGGAAATCATTACCTAGTATGGCTGTGGGAACATCAGCAATGATGAACGTCCACAGATACCGTCGTCGGTTGCCCAGGTTGACCGCGAGTTGTCGTGTACCGTGGGTAGGAATGGCTGAGCCATTTGCAGCGCGTAGTCGAAGCATTGTAGCTTGTGACTTGATGCTACCTCGTGGTACGACAGAAACTTGGGCACCTGTATCCACTAGGTACCTAGCGTTTGTGCGATAATCGTGCACGTAAAATAAACGGCCAACCTGGGGGGCAGGGCCGGCGAGTACGGCCGCTTTTACTCGCCGGCTTTGGAGTTTCCCGCCTTGTATGAGCACGGGGCTCGACAACGGCGGGCACCAGACCCGAAGGATCGATGAAACCAGCACCAACCTTTACTCGCTTCCGAAGCCGCCTTTTAGCGTGGCTTGGAAGATGCCCTCGTTGGGCGAGTGTTGACGGCTTTTCGAGAGCGTGAGCGGACTCGAGGGACGTAGGGTTGGGGTACGTTACAACGGTCTCGAAAACTAAGGCGTGTGTGAATACACCCTTCCCTGTCACCTTGAGCCGAGGAGTGGCTGCCGTCGATATCGACTTTCGGACGCGACGTTGAGGCAACTACGTAGTTGTCTCGGTTGCCAGTCCTAGCTAGAATTTTGTCTGCTGTGAGGGCTACCTGTTTCAGTGGTGCGTCCTCGAGCAGGGCCGTAACTGTAGGTTGGATAAATGCTGGTAGAGATTCGAGCCACAGTTCTTTAACAACTTCAGAATCGGCTGCCGTGGGTCCTGCAAGAGATTGCAGGCACGTGAGGTGGTGGCTCGGTTTAGCATCACCCAGGGGGTGACGTGCTAATAACGTCCTCAATCGTTCCTCCCTCGATGGAAGGAAATGTCTGAGGACCGCCTCCTTGGGACGATCGTAAACATTGGGCACATTGGAATTGAGGACAACCTCACGGACAGCTACTAAATGGTCTCCCGGTAAACATTCGAGAGCGTAAGTGTACTTCTGCCGTTGGCTTGTAATATGACGGGTCTCAAATTGAGACTCTATAGCAGCAAACCAAACTTCGGGATCGTGAGGAATAAAAGATACAGGTCGAAAGTGTATAACCTGTACGTCAGAGTCTATTACGTTATTACTATTCTTATCGTTATCCGTCATGTCAAATATATTATATGTTAAAAAATTAATATGAAAATATATGACAGATGTGGATAGATAAGCGATAGACTCACCAAAATTGACTTCTTTGGAAGGTTTGGTTGCGATTGCCAAGTGGTCGTAGATGTGGATTCACCAGTTGCAGAAGATTTGACCGAAGTTGAGGCGTGTTCCAATATTTGGCTCACCAAATGTAGCGTGGAGTCGAGTTGAGCTTGACTATGAACACCGCTACAAGACTACGTGCCAATAGACCAATAAGATTCCGGTAGGCCAAAAATCAGAAGGCAGAATATGGCTGTAGTCAAGATGTATTTGTTGGCGATCTCGTGGTATCGAAAGAATACCGAGATCGTGCCAAAGGAGTACAAGCGTGGTTACTGAGCGTAACCGGATTCGTACAAGTTCAAAGTCAACGGGAGAGTAAGTATAATGGCTGTCATTAGCACAGTTAAACAAACGAGCACAGTAATACAGTCACTGGTACAATTGGTTATAATAATAATTGGTTTCATCGAACCAATCGCGTTCTGTTGACAAAAGTAGGTCACTACAAACGCTTCTGTAATTTTGGTTCACTTCAAATTTTTAAAAGCCAAATATTTATCTGAAATCCTGGATTTCTACTGAATCAACCGAGTGATAAGTTCAATCACATCACGCATATTCAGAAATTTGTTGCAATACTGTGTGGTAAATCTGATTCCTTTTTTAACCTGTACTATTTGTCTCAGTTGGCTTTTTTACGTCAAATCTATATAAAAATCTAAATTTCGAAAATACTTCAGGCGATTTGAACTATTTTACTGAAGGTCTATTATGTTTTTGATGCTTCTTAACATGTATGTATTTTCACTTAGACCAGCAATGTATCGTTCTTATGAATCACTCTCAGGACTGTTTTGGGGATATGATATACTTACTAGCTTCAAATGACGATATACTACTACGAGCTATAGTTTGTTTTCATAAGAATTATATTAGATTCAAAATTAATTCTGCGCTTCTTAGTTTTAATTATCATTACTATATATCTGTGAATACTACTTGGCTAACTACAGCAACAACCCATGAAAATTCCATATTATGTTCTTTATGATCCTAACTGTAGTTCCATATATCATTTCCCGACTCCTAATTATTTTCTGAAGATTTTAATCCCTATATCTCTGATAAATGGACATGTTTACCTTGCTTATATATCTACTGAACTCTATATAGTCGTTATGTCTATGCGTATTTGCATTGATGGATTGGCTTGTCATATTAACTGCCTGATAAGACATCTGACATAGTTAAGACAACAAAGTAATAATGATTTATTCTCAAACAACAGTCTGTTTTATAAGGCTCGTCAGTTTACAGGCAAGATACAGTCTTCACTGTGCTAGGTTACTCAGTTAGTTTGATATTTTATAGGGTAGATCGATCATAAATGTATGGGGTATAATACTTCTCACATATCAATGCAAATAATATTAATAAAACCCGTATTGTCAATGTGACAGTTGGCGCGCTCTATGGAGGTTGAGTTGCGACACGCAACTGATAGTAGGGAGTAAATTCACGTAGATTTGTGAGCTTCTATATACCGTGACCCTATATCACTCTGGAACATCTGTGGCAATAATGATGGCGTAGGATGAAGTCAACCGTTCCATATGCGTTACCAGTGGCATATCATGAGAGGGATGAATAGGAGAGTAAGAAAACGAGGGGACGAGAAGCAAAGCAGACGATGTTCATGCATATTGAAGTTGAGTCATTTGTGATGAAATAGTGATGGTATGACTCCTTAGTCTAATTTTCCATTATCAAGGTACTTTATAAGCAAGAGCATTCCTGTAGGTTAGGAACAAACAAGCGGAAATATGGTAGAGTGGACAAAGAATTCTATAGATGGACGTAGTCTAAAAAAAGCTTAAAGTATGGGATTATGTGAATCAAAAAATACGAAGGGGTATAGGATTGTGAATTTTCAGAGTGTGAAATCAAAACATTGAGCAACCCACAAGAATTTGGGACATTATGAGCTTCTTATGATCGGACTTAGATTAGTGAGTTATTCGTGGTATTTATGTTTGAGAAGGTAAAAGAGCAACATTCAAGGGAATTTCTCGTACATATTTTGTTAAAAGTAAGCTTACCCTCCATGTTTTGGCATGTTAGCCGGAATACCATGTAGTCCATTAGTGTAGGAGTATTTTAGAGTGTTAATTGCCTTAGAAATATTCTGTACATTGATGTCTACATTTGTAATTCCACAGGAAGGTACTGGGATTGGTTCTGATTCATTCAGTGATTTTTTTTCAATCAATAAGGAATAGAAATGTTCACTATGTAGGTCCATAACAAATAAGGAATATTCGTAAACTTGTTTGCCCTAAATAAATACGTTTCCGCTTTTCGATTCAATACGTTGAAGTTTATTTTGAAGGAGTTTAATAAATGCAGAGGAGTCATTAATAAGTTCAAGAGCATGTTTTTCCTGCGCAACTGTTTCTTGTGTATGTATTGCCTATGCGTGGACAAATATTTCCGTCATCGTAACTAAACAGAGAAAGGCATTAAGGTTGTGGAATTGATTACAATGTCTTTAGAGACGTCATCATGTAGAGACCGGTATATACAGATCTCTAGAAAACTTAGGTTTTCGTAATCCGAAGGTGCGATTTTGTTGAAGATATTTATGATGTCGCAATAGAATATATTAGTTAGTGTGTCGGAATTGTTTACTTTATAGGTAATTTTGGAAGTTCTTCCAATCGACCCTGTGTTAGTTTCTACGAAGTGGTACAATTATGTGTCTACCGGTTGTGATGTTTACAATAATACTTCATATGACAATGTTGTGATCACTACCATGAAACGGTTTCCCAATATACAAAGTGTTAGGGGTGAGGCCACCGGTAAAAACTAATTCCAAGATATTTTGATGTCTGGTAGGGTTACAGACATATTGGACCAACTGTCCAAACTCTAGACATTCAATAAAATGTTCATAACATTTCGGCGCCTTGACTGAAAACTAAGAATTTTCGGGCATGTTGAAGTCACCACTAATAAGCTTGCATGTGAATGGAAGAGATCATGCTAGTGTGAATACCTCTGACAATTTTGCTATATCAACTACTGGTACGTTGGGTTGACAGTAGACACAGCTGAACATAAGGGAATGAAATTCGAAGGCTTGAAAATAATCCACACTGGGTTCTGCAGTTTGTTTAGCTGAGGCATATCACATAATGGTGAGTTTAAATTAGGGTGAGAGTAAATAGATCACCCTTCGCTTCGTCCTTTAAATCTAATTTTTCTATATAGGAATTATTTATCAAGAGGTATACTTAAGTCAGAAATTATTACTATTCACAAACATCTTATGGGTACATAAGTGTTGTAAAGAAACCATTTTGTGTTTCTTCAAGAATGCGATGATACACAAGTTCCAATAATTTTAGCATTATATTTTCCATATTTGAAAAACGAGAGTAATAATAATAGAATAATAATAATAAATCAAGTTATGTGCAATTGAGAAGAATAATGAATCGAGTTTAAAGAAGGAAAGGAAGAAAATAAGGGAATAAAAATAAACGAGACGTGAGATACGCGAATATTTTAATAAACGTGTTTATGAACACAGAACAAGAATAAACGACTATGTATGTATCGTCGAATCGGTAAATAAAAAAATAAAATAGAAAATCATTAAGAGAAAAGCAACTTCTTTTGCAGTAAGATATGACGCTAGAATAAATGTTTGTGCAGTCATAGTTTTGGAGTGATGCTATGAAAGTCTCGATTAAGTGAAAAGGATAATGAAATATCAATATATGTGAGTCATATATGCATAGTGAAGACGAAAGGAGTCCGAGAAGTTAATTTGAATGTAACGCAAGTTATTGTCTTAATTGCAAACTTCAACTTAAGAATAATATTTATTTAGAAGGAAAAAAGAGAGAAAAGAAACGAACACCTAGTGAAAGGGTTCAATCATGATAATATTAATTGTGCAATGAATATCGACCTCTGAAGTAAACCAACGATTTAGAAAAATAAAATAATAAATAAAATAAATCCTTTAGTGCACTGGGATAAATACATGTAGATTCATGTGATAATATACAGAGTGAAACCGGATATTAGTATAAAAATTTGGGCAGTAATAATTAAGAATGATGCTATGAAAGTCACAATTAATTCCTAAGGACAATCAGTAATTAAATTTATTTAGAAGGATAAGAAGAGATAAAAAGAATATCTAATGTGTCAGGGGACCGATGATGATATTAATAACAATAGTAATTATAAATACGAACATAAGTGGACTTCATATATTAAGATGGATAGAAATAAAATAAAATACGTGAAAAGTTTCAAAAGTTGCACTTTGCTTTTCGGTCAATTAGATAGATGACGGACCTTGTTTGTATAAACCATTATTAAACACATTAATATTCAATAAATGATACAATAATACTTCATATGACAATGTTGTGATCACTACCATATTCGGTGGTAACATACAATTTTCAACCAGGCAGTGACTCGAGAACGTTTAGATAAAGCTGAATTTTCATCATAGGCGAGCTGCTGTCTAGGTCGAAACGGATACAAAAAGTGGGAATAAGAGAGGGTGAATAAATGACGTGGTAGAGTAATAATAATAATAATAATAATAATAATAGTACGAGTTATTTCAATGTTAATCAGATAGAAAGGAATATTTTCCATAAGCAAATAGTTCATCATGGTTTTAGTGCGTGGGCTGAGATACTGCCCGGGTGCCCAAACCGAAGCAGGTGGTTTTCTAAGGGGGCCACACCCCGAGCCTTTGACCTAAGGGTCTAGTCCACCAGGCAATGGAGCATCGTAAGGAGATGCAGTCCCATGGTAGCCGGTGACCAAAGTTGGTTCATACGCCATTTGTTCCCGCAGGATACTGGAGCCCATGTGCACCAATGAATTGGGATCCGGTTATAGCGCCGGACATTCGCTTTTCGTCCTCTCATTTTCGTAAACAACAGTAATGCAACGAGAAGGCAGTGAGTAGGACTTCTCTGGCAGAGGCTGTATACGCGTGGCCGTGTGAGAGTATTTCGAGAGGGAGGGCGAACCCTCCCCACTCTCGGCCATACCAGGGCATTTGGAGGCACAGGGCATTTGGGAGCTAAACAAACTGCAGAACCCACTGTGGATTGTTTTCAAGCCTTCGAATTTCATTCCCTTATGTTCAGCTGTGTCTACTGTCAACCCAACGTACCAGTAGTTGATATAGCAAAATTGTCAGAGGTATTCACACTAGCATGATCTCTTCCATTCACATGCAAGCTTATTAGTGGTGACTTCAACATGCCCGAAAATTCTTAGTTTTCAGTCAAGGCGCCGAAAGGTTATGAACATTTTATTGAATGTCTAGAGTTTGGACAGTTGGTCCAATATGTCTGTAACCCTACCAGACATCAAAATATCTTGGAATTAGTTTTTACCGGTGGCCTCACCCCTAACACTTTGTATATTGGGAAACCGTTTCATGGTAGTGATCACAACATTGTCATATGAAGTATTATTGTAAATATCACAACCGGTAGACACATAATTGTACCACTTCGTAGAAACTAACACAGGGTCGATTGGAAGAACTTCCAAAATTACCTATAAAGTAAACAATTCCGACACACTAACTAATATATTCTATTGCGACATCATAAATATCTTCAACAAAATCGCACCTTCGGATTACGAAAACCTAAGTTTTCTAGAGATCTGTATATACCGGTCTCTACATGATGACGTCTCTAAAGACATTGTAATCAATTCCACAACCTTAATGCCTTTCTCTGTTTAGTTACGATGACGGAAATATTTGTCCACACATAGGCAATACATACACAAGAAACAGTTGCGCAGGAAAAACATGCTCTTGAACTTATTAATGACTCCTCTGCATTTATTAAACTCCTTCAAAATAAACTTCAACGTATTGAATCGAAAAGCGGAAACGTATTTATTTAGGGCAAACAAGTTTACGAATATTCCTTATTTGTTATGGACCTGTAACAGCTTAGGTCGGTTGTCAAGAGTTAATCTCAAGCAACTAAGCATATATCAAAACAGCATAGTTCAGATATTTATTCACTTCTTTATTTTGTTTAGGCGTTATATTTCTATCTATCTTATATTGCTTGTTGAGAGGTTTTGTTTGTCTGAGTAAAGAACCCCACGCTCCACTGTGACTGCGCGAAGATCAAAATAAAGACCTATTTCCTTACGAGTCTGCTTTCTTCTATTAATAACGCGAGGGTTACCAATAGGCACGAAACTGGTGAGCCCTGTGAAACACATATTTGATTTCATTTTTGATTAATAAATTTTTTTTGTTTTACTTAGTCGTAAAAGTAGACCTTCGGATTATCCGTAAACATAGTCTGGTATATATATCTATCCATAGTTTTTTTTTATTATCTTAAGATATTCGTGCTGTAGTAACCATTTTTCGTGTAAAGTTTATTGCTATATTGTTCATATTACTTCATGTCAGACTAAATAGAAACTCAAAACCTGGATGATTTGTCACCAGTGGAGATAGACACTGTTATGACTACGAAATCCCGACTTCCAGAATTTGATCGTAGTGATCCTGAGTTTTGGTTTGCTCAACTAGAGCATTATTTCACGAGACATAATATCAAATCCGAAGGAATTCGCTATAGACTTGTGTTCTATACTTTCTCCTTCAGTCACCAAAGAAGTCCGTGACTTGATTTTAAGCCCACCATCACCACAACCCTACACCATTTTAAGACAAGAGATCATAAACCGTTTATCATTATCAGACAGCCAAAGAATCCAAAGGCTTTTCCAAGGAGAAACATTAGGCGATAGGTCACCGTCACAGTTTTTACGTCACCTTCAAGTCTTAGTGGGTGATAACACAGTGGGTGAAGCAGTCCTAAAGCAAGGATGGATACAAGCTCTCCCATGCTACGTCCAACATTGTTTGGATGCGCAAGATCCTGAAACCTCTTTATCTCATTTAGCGCGTATAGCCGATAGGATAATGGAAAGGGGTCCCCCAACTGGATCAAACACGATAAACCACACACAAAAAGAACCAGCCAAAGACTCAGTCATAGAGGGACTCATAGTGAGTGTGAAAAGTCTCACTGAGGCTGTTGCCAAAATGCAAATGGATCATAGAAACAGGAGTAGATCACCACAACGAACAAGATCCAAGTCACGAAACAGATTACAAATGTCTAGACGATCTGGGCAATTCTGTTGGTATCATTGGAAGTTTGGTGTCAACTCAACAAAGTTGATGCAACCCTGCGCCTGGCCCAAACAAAATCCCAGAAATGCGGGAAACGAGTAACCCCTCCCCAGGTCGCGACGACTGAGGAGGGGCGCCTAAATAGTCGCTTGTTTTATGTTAGAGACAGAAACTCCGGCTTGTGCTATTTGGTAGATACGGGCGCTGCTCTCAGTATCATACCTCAAAACAAAACTGAGCTGGGGCGAAAAACATCCCCAGTCACACTCCAAGCTGCCAATAATACTAAAATTGCGACGTTTGGGCAGAAAACCTTAACACTAGATTTGGGGTTCAGAAGGCAATTCCCCTGGGTTTTCACAGTAGCCGATTTAGATCTGGCAATACTGGGGATGGACTTTCTAGAGAGATACGAGTTTCTCGTTGACACTAAGAAACGAAGCTTAACACTGAAAGAAACTTCGAATTACACAAAAGGAAAAGAAAGTCACATCACATCCCTTTACTTGATTCAAACTCCGCCAGTAACAACAGCAAAATTTCAAGATATACTAGCGGAATTTCCAAACTTAACTAGACCAAACCCACAGCCTGCCAAAGACAAACTAAAAGTAAGTCATAATATCAAAACCGAAGGTGCGCCTGTGTTTGCAAGACCCAGGAGACTAGCACCAGATAAGCTCAAAATCGCTAGAGCTGAATTTGACTATATGCTACAACTGGGTATTATCCGTCCCTCTGATAGCCAATGGGCATCCCCTTTGCATATGGTCCCGAAGAAAAACGAAGGGGATTGGCGACCGTGCGGGGATTACAGAGCGCTCAACCGTCAAACCGTACCAGATAGGTACCCGATCCCTCATATCCAAGATTTCACAAACGGTTTACATGGTATGAACATATTTACTAAAATTGACTTCGTCAGGGCATATCACAATATTCCGGTGGCGGATGAAGATATCCCCAAGACAGCCATTACTACACCTTTTGGTTTATTCGAGTTTGTACGCATGCCATTCGGCCTGAGAAATGCGGCACAAACATTTCAAAGATTCATGGATAACCTACTTCGAGACATGCCATTTGCACAGGGGTATATAGACGATTTGTTAATTGCCAGCCCCGATTTACAATCACACGAACAGCATGTACGAGCAGTGTTGAAAGGACTGGATGAAAATGGAATGAACATACATCAAAGTAAGTGTGTTTTCGGTGTTCAAACTTTAGAATTTCTTGGGCACACAATAAGCCCAGAAGGGATTACACCTATCAAAGCAGAAGTGGACACCATCAAACATTACCCTATACCTAGTTCTCTAACACAACTGAGAAGTTTTTTAGGTCTAATTAACTTTTATCGCAGATTCATACCCGGTTGTGCACAACTAATGCAACCCTTGACAGATTCACTTAAAGGAAAACCAAAAGAATACAAGCTGTCTTCTGACGCCGTCGAAGCGATTAAACAGCTAAAAGATAAACTGGCTCAGGCATCTACGTTGATGTATCCGAATTCTCTTTCTCCACTTGCTTTAATGGTGGATGCTTCAGATAAAGCAGTAGGTGGTACCCTCAATCAACTGGTTAAAAACGCCTGGAAACCAATTGCTTTCTTCTCGAAAAGACTCGCTCCAGCAGAGACAAGGTATTCTACCTTCGGGCGGGAGCTTCTGGCAATCTACTTGACCATTAAGCACTTCCGACACATGTTAGAAGGCAGGGAATTTATAGTCTTTACAGATCACAAACCACTAACGAATGCATTAAAAGCGAGAGCCGATAAATACTCACCGCGAGAAGTTCGACACCTTGACTATATATCACAGTTCACAAGTGATATCCGACATGTCAAAGGTCGGGACAATCAGGCTGCAGACGCTTTGTCTAGATTAGAAATGAACGTGCTACAGCAGTCTACAGTAGACTTCGAGACACTGAAGCACGAACAAGAAAAGGATCCAGAATTACGAAATCTGCTTAAAACAAATAATTCAAGTCTTAAATTAAAACAGTTACCGTCGCCTATCGACGGTATTCTAATTTACTGTGACACGACCAAGGCATCGCCTCGACCTTTCGTTCCTAAGAGTATGCGAAAGTTGATATATAAAAACTTCCATGCTTTGTCTCATCCTGGCGCAAAAGCTTCGACTAAACTAATTAACGCCAGATATATATGGCCGAATTTACAGAAGGATGTACACAGATGGGTCAGAGAGTGCTCGGCATGCCAACAATCAAAGGTTATTCGTCACACAAATTCACCCATAGGTGTTTTCTCGCAACCAGATGCACGTTTTGCCCATGTGCATATTGACTTGGTAGGACCTTTACCACGTCCGAACGGTTTTAATTATCTTTTTACATGCATAGATCGATTTACCAGATTCCCTATAGCCATCCCGATAGCGGACATCACAGCGGAAACAGTAGCCAAGGTTTTCATGCAGAACTGGGTAACCATTTTTGGTACACCCATAACAATAACGACGGATAGAGGAGCGCAATTTGAATCCGAATTATTCAATAACTTGGCTAAACTTCTAGGCTCCAATAGGATACGCTGTACGGCATATCATCCTCAGGCTAATGGGATGGTAGAACGTTTTCACCGTCAGCTAAAGACCGCTCTTATATCTCACTCAAACCCCAATCAGTGGACAGAATTCCTACCGTTAGTTATGTTGGGAATACGAACATCTGTCAAAACTGACGCACAGTGTTCAGCAGCGGAAATGGTTTTCGGAACAACTCTGAGACTACCAGGTGAATTTATTAACCCTAATACTAACAGTCAAAAACTTAATTTAGAAAATTACGTAGATCAACTACGGGACCACATGTCCAAACTCAAGCCAATTAATACTCGTGAACAATCGCGAGCTATATATATACCTAAAGATCTAAGCAATTGCACGCACGTCTGGATAAGGTGTGACAAAATAAAAGCACCGCTTAGCCCTCCGTTTGAAGGTCCTTTCAAAGTCGTCTCAAGAAAAGATAAATATTTCATAATAGAAAGGCATGGAAACACGGACTCCGTAAGTATGGACAGGTTGAAACCAGCTTATCTCGATCATGAACCACCGTACGTGTTGTTAGACCGCTTACCTGACAAAACAATTGCGGAATCGACATGTAAAAACGGTAAATCTGTACAAGTGACTAAAACGGTTAGATGGGCACATCCAATTAGTCAGTCAAGAATACTGACAGTTTTGGCTGCAGAATAAAATCTAACCACGTACCTAGTAGGATCCTGCGTTTATTTAAAAATAATTTTTTTTTCTCATAACGTTCCACCTATTTTATTTTAAAAAAAAATTACTTTTCGACGTCACACTATCAACAACTCCTCAGATCTTTTACTTTTGATATATGAGTGCGTTAAAATTTTTATTAAAAAAAATACTGGATACATAAGCTAGGTATTCCTAAACAATTGCTGAGTGACGGTAGTCAAATTCATAAAAAGGGGTAAGTCAAACCAGAGAACGACAAATCTCCAAATAAGGTGAGTGATGTGAACAAGCTGCGCCTGTTGAACTAAACAATTTCTTAGATTTTACCAATAATAGTAAACAATTAAAAAGCTGGAGGCAAACGTTGAACGAATTCCCTGTGAGCATGTGTTATAAAACCACACAAATAGGCCTGGCAGTAACGGCGAATTCAAAAAGCAACCCAGGTGAGTTTTTTTTTTCTTTCGGTTAATTGACTGTGTTTGTAGTACTTCTTATACACATATTCACTTAGACTCAATATAGACCACATGAACTAATCCTAAAACGTTTTCGGTTGGAGAGGTTTAGTAGCTTGATACGACCGATAGTA
Organism: Schistosoma spindalis; assembly: GCA_946903255.1. Classification (NCBI taxonomy): domain Eukaryota; kingdom Metazoa; phylum Platyhelminthes; class Trematoda; order Strigeidida; family Schistosomatidae; genus Schistosoma; species Schistosoma spindalis. Next base: position 34,870,145 of record OX336417.1, on the reverse strand, counting down.
CTATTAATAAGTTTATTTTTTTTAAAAACAGAACATTTAGATCAAACCATGGTCAAGTACTTATCAAGGTTCTCATTATTTTTCATGTTGACGTAATTTATGGAATAAGTTGACCAGTTTTCTTGTAGCACGCTTTTAAATATAATCATATAACCCAGTTTTTTTTTTGGCGCCATACAATTATTTTTTTTCCGGTATTTCCGAAGCAATAACCGTGAGGATATAGTACAGCACGTTACCTATTAGGTTACTGTATTAGCGGCATTGATTCTACATACCTAATTTTAAACGCAACTTATAAAGGAACTGTTAAGTAATCATAACATTGGGCTAAATATATGACCATCACCGCGATGCTCATGTTCAACCAATTATTATTAGTGCTCCATACAAAATTCTGGAACTTAACACTAGCGTTATAAAAAAAATGAAACATGTAATACCAAGAACTAATATATTTGTCGCGTAATTATAACGTAATACAGAAATATAACACACTTGTAGCATTTCTATAGTATTATTATTAGTATGAACAAAGAACTTGCACTTTGACATACAAATCTGTTCTCTTGTCAGTTTTCTTCATAGCTGAGCGACTAAAGGTCAACACCGGCACCATATGCAGTCGTACTTCTGCCCTCCTGAATGCTAGACCACGAGCTTAGCCAATAAACCACATCAGACCGTGGGAGAAAATGACTTCAATATCTCTTTACACTGATTAATTAATCATAACACTTATGAATAATAAGACTTACACACTTCTAAGGTGCAGACCAATTCGTTGCTTAGATGAATTGACGAAATACAGCTTTAGAATATCATGCATGCCTACATCAAATCCGAAAAGGGTACTTGACACAAATGTATTTGGTTCTCGTACTCTTCATAAATGTTTTCCCTCTTTCACCGTATATTTTCCGTTTTGTGGAATACTCTTAGCATCCTTGGTTACGTACCTGGTTATAATAGGCGGTCACCATAGACTTAAGGTCATACATTGGGTTAGGTTTAATAAGGAATCCGACTTCTAGCAAGTTCACACATTTATATATATGCATTCAAAAAGAGTATTTTTCTAGTTTTGTGTTTATACTTTTTCGTACACAAGATGTCTACACTATTTCTATTTCCTTCCAGACGAGCAATCTTTTCTCGAAGCAAAACACGTGAAACCGAATAATTATCAACTATATTTATGTATTTACATTTTGTACCTTATTATTTTATGCAGGCAGTGGAGCAGTTCTTCAGGTTTTGTTGATTTTCATCATTACCTTTGCAGTAGACTCTTCTTTACTTTTTACTTGAGGGCGACTCAAGAGGCAGGTGAGTAAACACCTGATAGCCGGACAGAGCATGGAAAAATCGTACCTCACCAACATGGTGTTGGGTAGCCCGCTCGCGGCACTTCCTCAGACATTCTTGTTCCATTTTCTCAAACTCTTTCTCTTGTGAGCACGTTGCAAACCGACAGCTATAGTGTAGTAAAAATTGCATGCTACAAAATAAAATGGCAAATGAAAAGACATCCACGAATCGATGGAGTTGTCATTGATTTGAAGTCATAGTGAGCGAGTTGATAATCCTCCCTTGGACTGCGGAAACAGAACTTAAGTGCTTTTGATAAATAGGTTATCGAACCGACGTTCCTACGGAAGTCGATTCTAGGGGGAAGCTAATGTAACAGCTTAGGTCGGTTGTCAAGAGTTAATCTCAAGCAACTAAGCATATATCAAAACAGCATAGTTCAGATATTTATTCACTTCTTTATTTTGTTTAGGCGTTATATTTCTATCTATCTTATATTGCTTGTTGAGAGGTTTTGTTTGTCTGAGTAAAGAACCCCACGCTCCACTGTGACTGCGCGAAGATCAAAATAAAGACCTATTTCCTTACGAGTCTGCTTTCTTCTATTAATAACGCGAGGGTTACCAATAGGCACGAAAGACCTACATAGTGAACATTTCTACTCCTTATTGATTGAAAAAAATCACTGAATGAATCAGAACCAATCCCAGTACCTTCCTGTGGAATTACAAATGTAGACATCAATGTACAGAATATTTCTAAGGCAATTAACACTCTAAAATACTCCTACACTAATGGACTACATGGTATTCCGGCTAACATGCCAAAACATGGAGGGTAAGCTTACTTTTAACAAAATATGTACGAGAAATTCCCTTGAATGTTGCTCTTTTACCTTCTCAAACATAAATACCACGAATAACTCACTAATCTAAGTCCGATCATAAGAAGCTCATAATGTCCCAAATTCTTGTGGGTTGCTCAATGTTTTGATTTCACACTCTGAAAATTCACAATCCTATACCCCTTCGTATTTTTTGATTCACATAATCCCATTCTTTAAGCTTTTTTTAGACTACGTCCATCTATAGAATTCTTTGTCCACTCTACCATATTTCCGCTTGTTTGTTCCTAACCTACAGGAATGCTCTTGCTTATAAAGTACCTTGATAATGGAAAATTAGACTAAGGAGTCATACCATCACTATTTCATCACAAATGACTCAACTTCAATATGCATGAACATCGTCTGCTTTGCTTCTCGTCCCCTCGTTTTCTTACTCTCCTATTCATCCCTCTCATGATATGCCACTGGTAACGCATATGGAACGGTTGACTTCATCCTACGCCATCATTATTGCCACAGATGTTCCAGAGTGATATAGGGTCACGGTATATAGAAGCTCACAAATCTACGTGAATTTACTCCCTACTATCAGTTGCGTGTCGCAACTCAACCTCCATAGAGCGCGCCAACTGTCACATTGACAATACGGGTTTTATTAATATTATTTGCATTGATATGTGAGAAGTATTATACCCCATACATTTATGATCGATCTACCCTATAAAATATCAAACTAACTGAGTAACCTAGCACAGTGAAGACTGTATCTTGCCTGTAAACTGACGAGCCTTATAAAACAGACTGTTGTTTGAGAATAAATCATTATTACTTTGTTGTCTTAACTATGTCAGATGTCTTATCAGGCAGTTAATATGACAAGCCAATCCATCAATGCAAATACGCATAGACATAACGACTATATAGAGTTCAGTAGATATATAAGCAAGGTAAACATGTCCATTTATCAGAGATATAGGGATTAAAATCTTCAGAAAATAATTAGGAGTCGGGAAATGATATATGGAACTACAGTTAGGATCATAAAGAACATAATATGGAATTTTCATGGGTTGTTGCTGTAGTTAGCCAAGTAGTATTCACAGATATATAGTAATGATAATTAAAACTAAGAAGCGCAGAATTAATTTTGAATCTAATATAATTCTTATGAAAACAAACTATAGCTCGTAGTAGTATATCGTCATTTGAAGCTAGTAAGTATATCATATCCCCAAAACAGTCCTGAGAGTGATTCATAAGAACGATACATTGCTGGTCTAAGTGAAAATACATACATGTTAAGAAGCATCAAAAACATAATAGACCTTCAGTAAAATAGTTCAAATCGCCTGAAGTATTTTCGAAATTTAGATTTTTATATAGATTTGACGTAAAAAAGCCAACTGAGACAAATAGTACAGGTTAAAAAAGGAATCAGATTTACCACACAGTATTGCAACAAATTTCTGAATATGCGTGATGTGATTGAACTTATCACTCGGTTGATTCAGTAGAAATCCAGGATTTCAGATAAATATTTGGCTTTTAAAAATTTGAAGTGAACCAAAATTACAGAAGCGTTTGTAGTGACCTACTTTTGTCAACAGAACGCGATTGGATCGATGAAAACAATTATTATTATAACCAATTGTACCAGTGACTGTATTACTGTGCTCGTTTGTTTAACTGTGCTAATGACAGCCATTATACTTACTCTCCCGTTGACTTTGAACTTGTACGAATCCGGTTACGCTCAGTAACCACGCTTGTACTCCTTTGGCACGATCTCGGTATTCTTTCGATACCACGAGATCGCCAACAAATACATCTTGACTACAGCCATATTCTGCCTTCTGATTTTTTGGCCTACCGGAATCTTATTGGTCTATTGGCACGTAGTCTTGTAGCGGTGTTCATAGTCAAGCTCAACTCGACTCCACGCTACATTTGGTGAGCCAAATATTGGAACACGCCTCAACTTCGGTCAAATCTTCTGCAACTGGTGAATCCACATCTACGACCACTTGGCAATCGCAACCAAACCTTCCAAAGAAGTCAATTTTGGTGAGTCTATCGCTTATCTATCCACGTCTGTCATATATTTTCATATTAATTTTTTAACATATAATATATTTGACATGACGGATAACGATAAGAATAGTAATAACGTAATAGACTCTGACGTACAGGTTATACACTTTCGACCTGTATCTTTTATTCCTCACGATCCCGAAGTTTGGTTTGCTGCTATAGAGTCTCAATTTGAGACCCGTCATATTACAAGCCAACGGCAGAAGTACACTTACGCTCTCGAATGTTTACCGGGAGACCATTTAGTAGCTGTCCGTGAAGTAGTCCTCAATTCCAACGTGCCCAATGTTTACGATCGTCCCAAGGATGCGATCCTCAGATATTTCCTCCCATCGAGGGAGGAACGATTGAGGACGTTATTAGCACGTCACCCCCTGGGTGATGCTAAACCGAGCCACCACCTCACGCGCCTGCAATCTCTTGCAGGACCCACGGCAGCCGATTCTGAAATTGTTAAAGAACTGTGGCTCGAATCTCTACCAGCATTTATCCAACCTACAGTTACGGCCCTGCTCGAGGACGCACCACTGAAACAGGTAGCCCTCACAGCAGACAAAATTCTAGCTAGGACTGGCAACCGAGACAACTACGTAGTTGCCTCAACGTCGCGTCCGAAAGTCGATATCGACGGCAGCCACTCCTCGGCTCAAGGTGACAGGGAAGGGTGTATTCACACACGCCTTAGTTTTCGAGACCGTTGTAACGTACCCCAACCCTACGTCCCTCGAGTCCGCTCACGCTCTCGAAAAGCCGTCAACACTCGCCCAACGAGGGCATCTTCCAAGCCACGCCAAAAGGCGGCTTCGGAAGCGAGTGCAGGTTGGTGCTGGTTTCATCGATCCTTCGGATCTGGTGCCCGCCGTTGTCGAGCCCCGTGCTCATACAAGGCGGGAAACTCCAAAGCCGGCGAGTAAAAGCGGCCGTACTCGCCGGCCCTGCCCCCCAGGTTGGCCGTTTATTTTACGTGCACGATTATCGCACAAACGCTAGGTACCTAGTGGATACAGGTGCCCAAGTTTCTGTCGTACCACGAGGTAGCATCAAGTCACAAGCTACAATGCTTCGACTACGCGCTGCAAATGGCTCAGCCATTCCTACCCACGGTACACGACAACTCGCGGTCAACCTGGGCAACCGACGACGGTATCTGTGGACGTTCATCATTGCTGATGTTCCCACAGCCATACTAGGTATTGATTTCCTACAGCACTATGAATTGCTAGTCGATTCACGTAGGCTGCAGCTAATCGATACTTCGTCGAACAGCAAATTCATGGGCTTTAAAGCTCACATAAACGCGTACCGAATCCTCGGCGCTTTTTATTCGCGTGACGATAAATTCCACGCCTTATTCGAGAAATTCCCCAGAATAACTAAACCACTCGAGGAGATTTCATCGGTGACCAATCGTGTGGTACACCACATAGTCACCCGCGGACCACCAGTCACGGCAAGACCACGCCGACTGGCACCGGACAAATTAGCTTTCGCTAAACGTGAGTTTGACAATTTACTATCTGCTGGTATTATTCGTCCTTCTCACAGTCCTTGGGCCTCTCCTTTACACATGGTGCGCAAAAAGGATGGGGTTAGTTGGAGACCATGCGGCGACTACCGAGCATTAAACGTAGTTACGCGCTTTGATAGCTACCCCATCCCCCACATACACGACATCACGGCATCGCTCAAGGGCACGACTATCTTTCTAAAATCGATCTGGTACGAGCATATCACCAGATCCCAGTCGCTCTTGAAGACATCGAGAAAACTGCTATCACGACTCCTTTCGGTCTGTTTGAGTTCCTACGAATGCCATTTGGATTACGGAATGCTGCTCAAACTTTCCAAAGGTTTATCGATAGCATAGTACGAGACTTGGATTTTGTTCACGTCTATATTGATGACCTGCTGATCGCATCATCAAACGTAGATGAACATTATCAACACCTTACGCTATTATTCCAACGTCTTTCGGATAATGGAATAGTAGTCAACCCAGAGAAATGTGAATTGGGTAAATCAGAAATAATATTTCTGTGTCACATCATCAAGCAAGAGGGTATTCTGCCTTGCGAGGACAAAATTCGAGCAATCAAGGAGTACAACGTGCCGTCCTCAATCAAGGAACTGAAGGCTTTTCTCGGTTTGGTTAACTTCTACCGACGTTTCATCCCTCACGCGGCAGAACGGTTAGGACCATTAACCGATTTACTACGCGGTAATCCACGCAAATTAGAATTGAACGATACCGCACGTACTGCATTCTCAGAGATCAAAACGGCTCTCGCTGAAGTTACACTTCTCGCTCATCCTGACCCATCAGCCACGCTTAGTATAGCGGTTGATGCATCAGATTTCGCTATAGGAGCCGTTATGCAACAGAATATCTCCGGTAGTTGGCAACCGCTTGAATTTTTCTCACGACGCCTTACTCCCACGGAGACGAGATATAGCGCTTTTGGTCGCGAGCTGCTTGCAGCCTACTGCGCCATCAAACATTTCCGGCACGCAGTAGAAGGACGCCAATTCATTTTATTCACCGACCATAAGCCCTTAACGTATGCCCTGCATACCAAGTCTGACCGCTACTCACCACGAGAGTGCAGACATTTGGACTATATCTCACAGTTCACGACAGACCTTCGTCACATTAAAGGCGAGTCGAACTATGTTGCCGATGCTCTTTCACGTATCCAGACGAATGCAGTTACCTTACCGGTGCTCGATCTTCCTGCTATGGCCGCCGCGCAAGCAAACGATCCTGTCTGTACAGAAGCACCACAATCTTCGTCCCTTCAGTGTCAGGAAGTACCCCTAGCTACTAGCTCAGGTACTATCCTATGTGATATTTCTACCGGTCTTCCTCGACCCATCGTACCCTCTACCTATCGCCGTCTCGTCTTCGATGCCCTTCATGGATTGTCTCATCCAGGTATCGCAGCCACATTACGCCTCATCGCTGCACGATACATCTGGCCGTCCATGAATAAAGATGTTCGTATGTGGGTAAAGCAATGCTTACAGTGTCAACGATCAAAAGTGCACAGGCACGTAGCTGCCCCCATTGGCACGTTCGCTACGCCTGATGCTCGCTTTGATCACGTTCATATAGACATTGTAGGACCATTGCCACCATCGCATGGGTATGATCACATACTCACGTGCATTGACCGTTTTACAAGATGGCCGGAAGCTATTCCCATCACGTCTATCACGGCGGAGACAGTTGCTCACCGCTTCGTAGAACGATGGATAGCATTGTACGGTTGTCCCTCGACTGTCACGACTGACCGAGGACAACAATTTGAGTCCGCATTATTCTCCTCACTGACCCGGCTGCTTGGTACGGAACGCATACGCACTACCACCTACCATCCAGCATCGAATGGTTTAGTCGAACGGTTTCATCGCCAACTTAAAAGTGCTCTCCGAGCACACGAAAACGACAATTGGCACGAAATCTTACCGCTCGTTCTCTTAGGCATCAGAACGAGTTTGAAGGCAGATATTCAATGTTCCGCCGCTGAACTTGTATACGGCACGACATTGCGACTGCCTGGGGAATTCTTCACACCACGGAGCAGTAATGATTTCGGTAAATCAGACTACGTCCATCGATGACAGTGCCCTACCCGATAACTTGAGACTCAATGCTAGACCTATCAAACCTTCTAGCGGGATCTCTACGTCTACCTCGGATCCCACGCTAGATACATCAGAGACCTCGTTCTCACGTCCCGGTCAACAGCACGCGCCATCTGCACCATCTACGGACGAGACTTCCGTCTCACGTCCAGATCAGCAGACCACGCCGCCCTTGACCTCGGATGAGATCGCAGGCTCACGAAGTACGAACGAGACCACCGTCTCACGTTCCGGTCGCCGAGTACGATTACCCGTACGCTTTCGCGACTAACCGCACAGTCAAGTCGACTCCACGCTACACGTTTTAATTTATACTCAACGTAAGTTTCTAGAATACTGTCTACTATGTCTAGCAATGTAGTGGCCTCAATCTCAATATTGACTCCCTTTGGCAAAAGTGATCATGATGTCATAACCTTCAGTCTTATCAACAAAGCCAATCCAAAACATCCTGTAGAATTATGGTCTAGTATGATATTAGTACTGCCCTAATAATATACCTAATCCTGAAATTTTAGATTTGTCATGATGTAACTGCCTAATCTATAAGATCTTGCATGCAAGTCACACTATTATCTACACCACCTCATCGCATCGTAACAATCATTGATATATGATGGGCAACAAACTTAGGCTACAGATAGAACAATATGTTTAGTATGAATAAAAGAGAGTTGTAAAGATCCACCACGCCTGCACGGTTGAGCCATGCCATCCAATTAATTCCAACTAATTGAATTCACTCTCCTAGTCTTCATCTTTTGAGTTTTTCTCCGCGTTAATCGTTAAATATATTTTTTCTCGGCTGCCTCGTGTTCAGCTTTGAGGATTGTGTGGTTATGGTTCAATGCCACTACAACCCTAGTGAAAACAGGCTTCAGAATTACAACCTTTTGGATGTGCCAGCTTTTCAGGTCAGTCTGCAGCAGGTGAAATGGGAAGTTCACCCTCAAATTGATGTGGACGCTCATTGTGATTTTTTACCTCATAATATCCCATGTGCTTCAGAACAGTCTGCTTCTCAAAATGTCCTCAAAAATTAAAAGAAATCTTTAGTCATCAAGAATCGCACTCATATAATTCCAAGTCACGAAAAGCACTACAACAAACTGGTAATAATAGAGCATATAGACAACTCAAACAAGCATGGAATTGATGCACGAAGTTAGTAAGGGAGGATAAGCCTTACAATCAGATGAAGCTAATCGACAAATCGGTCTCCAATCCGAAAAGCGAATTCTTTCTTGCAGCCTCTCTTCGACAAGCCGAAACCAGGGTCTAGAAATTTCAAGGCTCAAGTGGTCCAACCAACAACGACGGTGACGCTACCAACCTTCTGGAATGACAGTACGTTCAAGCATTGCAACCATCACATACTATATCGATATTTGGTGCCCACTTGTACCAATATTTATGTGTTCAAATAAATAAAAATAAAAACATGGTTGAAATACACTGTCTCTACTGGTTCCATGTTACAAGCAAATCAGATAGTTAAAGCGTTTGTATTATGGGTTAGATGTCCATTTAGTATATCACACTGCTATGAAGATAACTAATGGTGAAAGTTAAAAAGAAAAACAGGTTAGATTACATGTGGTTTAAAGATGGTAGAACTAATAGCAAATCAAATGATATGAAAGAGTATAAAATTGTAGAAATTTTAGGGTAAGAAAAATAAAACAGAGCAACTCACAAGATAATAATAATAATAATATATTTCTGCATGAGCAGGTACACGCCATTTTTACAGGCATGATCTACAAATTATAACATTAGTTGGAGCATAGCATGCTTCCTAACTTATTAAGTTTATAGTTGTTATAAAGTACTTTCGTAGAGCGCTTGTTATAAACCATGGCCTTGAGTTGACGCTTACGTCAAGTTTGTTCCAGACGTTAGAAGTTTCATAGCTGTGCCCTCGGAGCAAGATTCTGAAAAAAATAAAAAAAGAGAAACAGCAGAGCAACAAGGCACTTGGATATGGACTCCAAACGTTGCTTAACATTACGTAGAACAGACAAAGGTATAATAAATTAGATTAAATTCATATTATCTCTTGTTAGAGTGAAATAAAGTCAGAGGCTCCATTCAAGAGAATGTAGTAATAAAGAACAATAAATTGTGATGTTTAACAAGTTGGATTAAGCTCATATGAAGGAAGGGAAGTTAAGGTTGGTACAGGGAAAGTTGTTTATTAGAAGGGAGGGTGCATATAAAGGGTGAAGTGTTGAAAATATTAATAACTATATCTTTTGTTGTCTGATTTTTTCTTTCTTTTTTTTCATCCGATGCCAGCCACACAATCCATGTGTAAAAGTCCGAGTTAGCATGTTATAGGTTGTCTTAGTAGAATAGCTACTCCAGTATAAAATTGGAAACATGAGTCTGAGTGGTGAGCGTAGGAAGATAATCTATATCACAGATTGATTGACTTATGCTCAATCATAGAGAGCCTGATACATACAAAATGTTCTGCCCCACAAACACGGGTGGATTGAAGTCATCGCCCTCACCATCAATGCTTGCTGGTCAGTAACTCCACCCTCCCTCCTTTTGTGATGTTAGGCTCATTTAAGCTTATTCTTGGATATATATCATACCTCACACAATCCTCTGTTTCACAATCTGTTGGAAAATACTATTTCTATAAGTACCATTTTACAAGCTTATCAGGCAGTTACAAATTATGAACTGTGGGTAAGGCATCGATGCAGTGCTTTAATTGACTATAGTATAAAGTATAGTTTGCCTATTAAAGTATAAGCATTAAGAGGGGTGTAATGTAGGATAGTGGTTTAATAAAACGGGCGGAAAGTATAGAAGTATATGGGTTGTAGATTAGGTAACGAGTGGAGGAATAATATTAATTGCTAGTCAACATGGTGTGCAGTAGAGTAAAAAGCAAATAAGCAATAAACAAGGATAGACTCACACTAGCTTGGTGCTGATGTTCTTTTGTGTTGTCCTAACCAGTTGATGGGTAACAGGCTTCAAAGATGCAGTTCGATCGGTATTAGGCAGTCGATTGCGCGGTTCTCTTGACTTTTTAGGGTGCTAGTGTGTCTCTTAGCGACCGAGTTTAGTTGGACAGTATCAGCAGGTCCAGTGAGTTACCTGTCTACTTTAAGTGAAGAAATAGAGTGGGAAAAGTAACTAAAACAACTGCAAAGTAGGAAAAATAAGGCAATCTGAACATGGAGTCCATTTTGGTTTAGACATGTAGAGAGCCTATGATATCTGAGTGGGGCGCAGATCTGTTCGTATGTGTTAGATCAGTGCAAATGAGGGCTTGATCAAGCAGCCTTACAAACGTATGTAATTCATCTGCCATGCGTATTTCGGAGGGGAGACTGTTCCAAATTATTGCATACTTGATGAGGAAGAAGTTTTCCCGAGTTTTTGATCTGTATTTCTCAACTTTGACCGTAGATTCTTTGTTTCGAAGTACATATTCATGTGAATTTCGGGCAAGAACTATATTACATGTTGAGTAAGTAAGGTTTTTGAGTAGTTTGAAGTATAGAATCAAATTAGACCTAAGCCTTCTCTTCCAAAGGGGTGCTATTCTTAGGATTTGGCATCGGGAACTGTAGTCAACGACTGATTCAGTCTTAAGTATTTTGCGGGTGAAGTCTCGTTGTATTCCTTCCACCTTTAGTATATCAGATAGGCGTAGGTTGGAAAAGAAGAACGAGCAGTATTCAGCGATAGGTCTTACACAAACTTTATAAAGAAGGATTTTGGATTCATTTTTATAGAAATTATGGAGAATGAAGCCAAGCAATTTCCTCATTTTAGATACTTTGGCTGAGATGTGTTCAGAGAAATTAAGACGTTGTGAGTAGTGTACCCCTAAGTCAGTTACTGATGCCAGTCTGGACAGTGTGTTGTTGTTAATTGTTAGTTTTATTTTGAGAGACGTGTCTCCTATACATAACCAGCCGCACTTCTCTGTGTTGAGCTCTAACCTCCAGCGTTTACACCAGTCGTCTACTATGTTGAGTTCATGTTGGATTGTATGCATAGTAGTACGTACATCCCAAGTGTCGGTTTTATAGATGACTTTTAAGTCATCGGCATAGAGGTAGGTCTTACCTGTGCTAAAGCATTTGCATATACTGTTGATGTATATTATAAAGAGCAATGGACCCAAGACACTACCCTGCACAACACCACTGGATATTGGTCGAGGTGTAGATGTTGTAGAGTCAATCTTGGTTATTTGGTATCTGTTCGTAAGAAAAGATTTGATCCATTGCAAAAGGGGATTTATAATTCCAACTGACTTAAGTCTGTTGATTAGAAGATTATGAGGTACTTTATCGAAAGCTTTCTTAATATCGAAATATAGTATAACCACCAGTTTCTTTTGATCACGTATGCGAGTAACCTCGTTAAAGAAGTCTATCAGACATGTACTGCACGACCTTGTTCTAATGAAGCCGTGTTGTGACGGGTCTATTAGATTTTCCTTAAGTAGGTAATCAGATAGTTGATTTTTTATCACTTTTTCCATTATGCGTGATATAACTGGAGTGATATTTATAGGTCTGTAGTTTTCGACCAGGTTTCTCGGTCCGGATTTGTGTTTTGGAAGAACATACGTTACCTTCCAGGTTTCCGGATATGTACCTGTCTCTACGGATAATGTGTATATTTTGAGTAATAGCGTCTGTATGTCCAAACCTGACATTTTATAAAGGATTGAGGGGATGCCATCGGCACCAGAACTCACATTTGGCTTAAGGGTTTTAATGGCGGTATGAATACTCTCTATGTCGAAGTTTATGGTACTAAGATAATTTTTGCAGGTGCACTTTGTGTCGATATCTGTGACATGAGATGTATTCCCATTGTGGGAAAACCATTCACTTAATAGTTCACATATGATGGTTTGGTCATTATGCATCACTCCATCGTGCAGTAGGGAGTGAATGTTATTATCTTCGTTCTTTCTTATGCGTTTTGCGAGGAGACGGCATAAGGCATGGGTTTTAGATGCAGCAGTGAGCGCAGTATGTTCCTCTGCCTGTTTATGCTTGTCGTGTTGACTTTGTACTCCGTCGAGTACAGAATATATCTGGTGCAGGGCACTGAAGTCTTTTGATATATAGTACTTCCTTTTCAGTTTACGCAGTTTAGACCTAGTCTTTTGGTTTATGTAGGGAGTAGTTGTCTTAAAAGCAATTTTAAAGGGTATAGTAGTGTCTAGTGCAGATTTGATGGTGGTATTGAATATTTCTAAAGTTTCTAAGAGGTTATCACTGGTAAAGAAACTGCTCCAGTCAGAGTGCTTTATTAGAAATTGAAAGTTTTCCCAGTCAGCGTTTGCATAGTCTCTATATTGGAAACGTGTATTTATTGTCTTTAGTTTGTTGCACATGGCAAGAATCGGAAGGGTGCAGAGGACTATTTTATGATCGCTGTTGTGAAACTTTTCTCCAACCACTATTGATGTTGGTGTGAAATTATGACAGAATATCAAGTCAAGAATGTTGTGATTTCGTGTAGGCAGGTGTACATGTTGTTGCCAACCGTGTATGTCTAAGGACCTAAGTATGCCTTCAAAGCACAATGGGCCAGAGTGTGTCGTCCAGTTAATGGTGGGTAGGTTGAAATCACCACAAACAATTTTGTAAGTGAAGTCAAGCGAGGCAGCCTGAGCAAATGACTCACTTATAATTGTGTCAGTTGAGCTAGGTGTGTTAGGAGCTCGATATATGCATCCGATTAGTATTTTGCATTCATGAGTGTGCACAGTGAGCCATATCGAATCAGGAAGTTTGCTGAGGATGTTGTCGCTATAGGTTTCCGCTTTCAGATTTTTAGATACATAAACAAGACAACCACCACCCTTCTTGTTGACTCGATCACAGCGGAAGAGCTCATAGGTGTCTATTTGTAGATATGTGTCTGTGATATCGGAGGACAGCCAACTTTCCGTTATCAAAACAAGTGAGGGGTTGTTTAAAAGTAGTAGGGTGCGTAGATGTGTCATCTTACTTTGTATAGATCGAGCGTTGATTAACATAAGTGTCAGGTACGGTGAGTGTTTGTCTAGTAGAATTGTATGTTGCAAACCCAGTGGATCGTCTGTTTCGCCATCTGCTAAAGAAGGATTGGGAGTGTGGACTCCATATTGATGCGCATTTAGTTTATTACCAATAGGGTTAATGCGAGAAAGGTAGTTGGAAGTTAGTTTGGTGAGAGGAGTATGTTTAAGATTGAAAGGTAGAGTTGGATGGTTAGGTAGTGTGTTCGGGGAGTGATCAGGAGGTACAGTCGAGGAGCTTTTAAGACTAGAGACAGCTGTCGACGTTGAGAAAGGTGTGCCACTCCCCATAGGGTCGGAGTGTATAGATGGTCTCAGACTAATGGGATTATCGCCCTCAACATTTGGAGACCCAAAAGCAGCACTGTTGAGGGGGAGAGAGATAAAAGATGAGATAGTGTATTTGTCGAATTATTGGAGATTAAGGAGTTGTATGGGGTGGCTTGATTTAGATAGTATCTAGAGTCAGTAGGTGGGTTCCCAAGTAGGCCAACGTTATGGCTTCCTTGTGTGTGGTGGGCAATTCTAGTCCTATTATGGGTAGTTTGGGAGGTAGTACGTTTCTGGTAAGGGTAGAAGGATTGCCTGACTCTGTTACCAGGAGAGGTGTTTCTGTTGTGTGTAGTTGTGTGCTGGTTCATGGAGCTTGTAAGGTCCACACTATATGACTTACGAGTATCACATGTAGGTGTGGTTCTTATCGAGTGTCGTTTCACGTTAGGACAAGTAGGTACTGCCAGTCCACTATGTTTGTTGTATGGCATTCTACTGTTATGAAAAGTTGCATGTTTTGGGTTAGGGGTGCTGTAGTACTGGTGGGTTTTTACAGGGAGTTTAGCATTATTTCGTACAGCAGTGTCTGAGCATCTGTAGCTGTTGGCGCACTTCCTGGGAGGATTATTTTTAGGCTTCTTATCGAGGCAATACTGTGGCACTATTGAGGCATAAGTGGGTTGGCATTTTGGGGTAGTTGGGTGTTTGGGCTGAGGATGAGTGGTCGCAGCTGCTTTATGTGCTGTCTTGTTCCTAGGACTAATAGTAGGATCCGACGTGCCTCCGTTTTTGGGAGGGGTAGTGTATAGTTTTTTAGGATTTATGCAGTGGCAAGCGCTGTAGCTGCCACGGCTACGTAGTCTGGGTTGATTAGTTTGTGTTCCATTGAAGATTCGACGCTGGATAGCAGTCCTATCATGGATGATTCTAATCTTTTTAAATGTTGGAATACGCCTAAGTAATGACTGACTATTGAGGAGATGATTAGCTTCAGTGGTACTACCAAACTGAAATAGAATGGGACAGGAGACTTTAGTGTGTTTTTTACGTAATCTTCTTGTTACACACCAAGATTGTGACAATCCACATTCTTGTAGTAGAGTATTTCTAACAATCTTTACGTTCGCACTATCAGGTATATTATACACAATAACATTTTGCATACACTGAAGTCTTTTTAACACTTCAGATGATATTTGGTTAATTACTTTTTCGGCGTTTTTTATAACTTCGAGATCAGGATTTTCTGGAATATTGACTAAATATTTGTACGGTAATAAATCTTTGATAGTTTGGGTGAAGCTGAGTTCTGTTTGGCTGCTATTGGTGATGAGATTATCGGAATGTGTATCAAAGTTTTTAAGGCCGATATGGTTACACACAGACCTGTTGCAGGTGTCTACCGGATGGTCGCCTTGTGCATAGTTATTTGGGGGATGGAGTACATATCTGGGTGAGTAGTCAAGATCTACATCATCGGGCTGGCTATTGTAGGGAGGCTTACATGTACTCCGTGGGCCGCTACTCAGGATGGCCGATTGTAAAATATTTGATTGTTTGGGGTCAGCCGAACTGTCCAAATACTGCTCACAACATGTGATGCTATTGTTTGGACTGGCAGATGGTGTCGACTCTAACGGAATATGACTGCTCTTATTTATATCTACAAGCGATATACAAGGTAGTGAAATGTCGTGCCCAAGTAAACGGTGCCCGTTTATTGTTGCTGAGGGAAGATCACAGTAGGATGCAGACTGATCAATGTGTTTATAAGTTTTCACATTATTCGCTTTAGTGACTGATTTAGATTTTTTGCAAGCGCTATAGGCGTCAGGAGAGATTGCATGTTTTTTAGATGGCCGGGACATTATTGTAAGGAATGGGAGTATGAAGTTTAATTTAGTGAACAGCGACAGTTATAATTTCACTTGATACACGTGTAAAGTTTAATGGTAGGATCAGATCCAGTATTAGTTAAGATCAAATATATTAACGTTAATTGGTGATAATAGAGAGCGTGAGGACCAGCAAAATTAAAGTATGACGTTGACAGAACCCTATCAGTGATGAGTTATCTATCGTTAACAAATGTTAAATTAAAGGGAAGAACTAATAGGAGAATTAAATAATACCACGTGAAAAAAAGTTACAACCTTCAAAAGCTTCGTATGATCAGCCATAGTAGATCAGCATCCATAAGATTAGTGAGTTATCTGTCTACTTGCAATAGAAAAAAAGACACGACACTTAGGAAGAAAAGTGTCTATTTAACCAGTAGAGGGATTTGGGAACTGAAAGTGAGGGTTAAGAGCATTAGGCCTTGATTAATGGACAATGAATAATAGGAAACGGCAAACCATATGTCCTGTAATTTAGTTGTATTCATATTAGTAATAGTCGGGCTCTTTATATTCTTGTTCAGTTTAGATATTAGACGGTCCATAATAAAGTCCTTCATTGTTTGACGGGAGTTCCAGGAAAGATTGAAGCTCTTTAGATCCTAGAAACAGGGTTATTAGCTTTTTGAATATGGTAAATGTGTCACAGTTACGGATAGGCAATGGCAACCTGTTCCACAATAAACTATACCGTACTGTAAAAAACTTACAACGCACTTATTTTTGGTGTTTTACGGCAAGTAGTGTATATGCTTTGTTTCTTAGTCTATAGGTTGGGTCGTGAATCATAGTTGGGCAAGAGGTTAGAAATGAGAGTCCATATATCGCTTTGTAGAGAAATGTTAAATTATTCTTCAGCCTACGGCACCATAAAGGTTCTAGAGAGAGGTGCTTACATCTATCTGTATAGTCGGCATTCGAGTTTCTTCCAAGCAGTTGGCGTGTGAAGCGTTTTTGAACGTCTTCTACCCTTATCTTGTCTGTGGTATTCATATTAGAGAAGATAAAAGAGCAGTATTCCAGGGAAGGTCGTACACATATTTTATAGAGAGTAAGCTTAGTCTCTGTTGGGAAAAAATTCCTCATTATGAAACCAATTTGCCGTCTACATTTAGAAATAATAGTTGAGGCATGTTTTTCAAAGTTCAGACTTCTAGTGTAATTAATATCTAGATCGTGTACTGATTTGAATGTCTGGACTCTACTTTTATTTAAATGAAGTTGCAGTTTATAGGGATGCTTTCCAAACTGCATGATCCCGCACTTGTTGAGGTTGAATGGTAATTGCCATTTCTCACTCCAGATAGTTAAGTTATTGAGGTCATTTTGGATCAGGCGTACACATTCGTTTAGGGTCTCAGGCTTATAACTGTATGCTATCTTGAGATCATCAGCATATAAGTATGGTTTCCCAAATGTTATGGTGTTACATATATCGTTTATATACATAAGAAACAAGAGTGGGCCTAATACGCTTCCCTGGATGACTCCACTAATTATTGGTTTAGGTGATGAGAGACAGTCATTGTACTTTACAATCTGTTTACGTTCGGTTAAGAACGAAGCAAACCATGAGTACAGTGGGTCATTTATTCCGAAGGACTTCAGTTTGACGAGAAGCCTTTTATGTGAGACGTTATCAAAGGCTTTTTTAAAGTCTAAGAATAGCACTGATACAAGGAGTCCGTTGTCTCTTTTCAGAGTTATATCATTCAGGTAGTCTACTAGGCATGTATCGCATGATCTTGACCTAAGAAATCCATGCTGGGAGGTCGAGATGAGATTATTAGTAAGTAGATGTTGGACTACAGCCGCCTTAACTACTTTTTCCATCATTTTAGATACCACTGAAGCTATGTTTATGGGTCGGTAATTGTCAACATTTGCTTCAGGTCCTGTTTTTATTTTGGGAATGATATGTGTAGTTTTCCAGGCCGTAGGGTGTCACGCTGTAGAGAGTGATATCGCAAATAGTTTGAGAAGCAAAACACACATATCACCACCTCCACGTTTTAGCATGCTAGCTGTAATATCATCTGGTCCATCAGTGTATGAGTGTTTCAATGTACTAATTGCCTTAGAGATATTTTGTACATTGAAGTCTACATTAGTAATTTTACAGGAAGGTATTAAGATTTGTTCTGAATTGTCTAGTGGTCTTTCGTTAGTTAGGGAGAAACAAAAGTGTTTACTAAAGTGTTGCGTAACAAGTTTAGGGTCTTCGTATACTTGTTTGTCTTTAATGAATATGCTCCCTCTCGATTTGGAACGTTTAAGTTTATTTTGAAGGAGTATGGTGAGTGCAGAGGAGTTATTGTTATGTTCGACTGCACGTTTTTCCTGTGTGACTGCTTTTTGTGTACTTATTGCCTCTGTTCGGATAGTTATTTCAGTCATCGTCACTAAAGAGGAAAAGTCATTTAAGTTGTGGGATCGAGTACAATGTCTTTGAAGACGTCTTCGTGTACCGACCGTTATATAAAGATCTTTGGAGACCGTAGGTCTGCAGTATTCTAAAGGTGCGATTTTGTTGATGATACTTCTGATGTTGAGATAGAATATATTGGTTAGTGTGTCGGAATTGTTTGCAGTAAAGTTCCCCAGTCAGTGCTTCTTAGGTAATTGTGGAAGTTATTCTAATCAACCTTGCGATAGTTTCTACGAAGTGTTGCGGTTTTACGTCTACCGGCTGTGGTTTTTATATTAAGGCTGCATATGACAATGTTATGATCACTACCTGGAAACGTTTTTCTAATATACACAGTATTGGGGGTGAGGCCACTAGTAAAGACTAAGTCCAAGATATTTTGATGTCTGGTAGGGCTATTGACATACTGAGTTCATTGTCCGAGCTCTAGACATTCTATAAATGATTCATAATGTTTCGGCGCCATTACTGGGAACCCAGAAATTTCGGGCATGTTGAAGTCAACACAAATAAGCTTGCCTGCGAATGGAAGGGATGATGTTATTGTGAATACCTCCGATAGTGCTGCTATGTCATCTATTAATGCGTTAGGTTGACGGTAAACATAGCCAAACAGTAAGTTAACGGAATTCGACGTCTTTAATACAATCCACACCGAATCCTTCAGTTTGTTTAGTTCAGGCATATCGCATAGTAGTGAGTTTAGACTAGAGTGAGCGTAGATAAGGCATCCTCCGCCTCGTCCCTTCAATCTATCACTTCTATATAGAAAATAGTTATCAAGAGTTATACTTAGGTCGGAAATATTACTGTTAGTCCATGCTTCAGATATCATTATAAGTGATGGTTGATGTATGAATTCAAACATGGATAAATCCGTCTTTTTATTGCAGATCGACCTATCGTTGATGAGACATGTACTAAACAAATGGCCTACTAGGTTAAAATGAGTCAGGGTATCTCGAATAAAGTCGTTGTAGCCCTCGTGGGTGTGAGATGAGTTAGAAGTGAGGGATTAAATGTTCTTCAATAGCTCGGTATTATAATAGCTAAACTTAGTGGGGGATGTATCAAATGAGCTAGTGAAGTTGATTGGGGAGTTTACCCAGGAGGAAAGGGTGGGAGTACTCTCTGATGAAAACTGTACGGGGAAAACGCGTTTATGTCTTGCATGTGGTTTGAAATAACTTGGGCTATATGCTTCAACAGAGATGCCACTGTGGACCGTATTCCAAAAAAATCTTGTACAGGCCTACTGTGAAATGTATGGTTGTTTGCAAAATAGTCTTGTTGGTTAGGCGCGTAGCCTCTGTTATAGCTATTTACGTTAGCGTGGGAAAGATCTGCTTAGCGTAACTGGAAGTATATACGACTGTTATTATACAGGATTTTACTGTATTTCTCTATTAGTTTATCGTTGAGTAAACATCTTGAAACTTTAACTATCTAATTGGAGGTTTTGCGACACAAATATGCATGCAAATCATCAGTATTAGCAGTCAAACAAATCTCCCGCAAACTGGAAACATCACTGCAGAATTTACCCCAACACTGACAAAAATTCATGCTATCATCATAGACATGAACTGGGAGTTGTACTCTCCTTGGCTACAACTCGTGCTCTTCCTGATTGTGACATGAGCAGCAATTACTCGCTTGTCATCTTGTAGAAATTTATTTGGTCGAAGGCATCGGGGACTACCATATCACCCACATTTGTGGCACATAATGTTTATCGGGTTCTATAACATATATTCACTCTATTTCATATGGGTCAATTCAACCTTATGTCAAACTCGACACTTGCATCTGATATGTATGCACCGTCAACCAGTTAATATGTATATAAATAATAGGTTTACAGCACATCTAACCAGAACTATTCCCCGAGACGACTCCTAGACTACCGAATGAAATTATCATCCCCTGTATAAAAAGTAAACAGCTTGTCTTAGAAATTCACGTGAACCAAATACGAGACCAAATGTTCAAGCCTAAACCAATTATTAAGCGTGAACAGTCACAACGGATATATATACCTGTTGTGGAATTGAGTGCTAACCACAAAAACTTAAAGCTGAAAACGAGACAACTGGGAGAATAGATATTTAACAATTAATGCGCGGAAAAACCCAACAATGGAGAGGGCGGAAAGAATAAATTCAGTTAATTTAAATACACCGGATGGCATGGCACGGCCGTGCAGTCGTGGTAACACTTGCGTAACGTTACTCTTATCCATATTAAACGTATTGTTCTATCTCCAACCCAAATGTGTTCTCCATCATATATTGGTAGTTATTAAGATACGATGAGTCAGTGTAGACAATAATGTGATTTATAACGTAAGATCTTATAGATTATGCAGTTACATCATGACAAGTCTACAATCAGAGCAGTACTAATAACAAAGTAGACCATAATTCTACATACCCAAGTACCTAAGAACTCACATACATACGTCTGGATAAGGTGTGACAAAGTAAAAGCACCGGTTAGTCTGTAATATTATAGTCCACTTCGTTATTAGTACCGCTCTGATAATGGTCTTAATCCTAAAATTGTAGGTTTGTCATGATGTAACTGCCTAGTCTATAAGATCGTACGAGGAATTCACATCATTGTCTACACCACCTCATTGCACCGAAACAATCGCCAATATATGATAGGCAACAAACTTAAGCTAGAGGTAGAACAATATGTTTCATATAAATAAAAGATGTAAGACAACATTCAGGATTGACCACGCCTGCATGGTTGAGCCATGCCATCCGATCAATTAGAATTAATTCAACTCATTGTTCCCACCTTCTTTATCGTTGAGTTTTTCTCCGTGTTAAATGTTGAACACCTATTTTTCCAGTTGTCTCGTGTCTAGCTTTGTAAATTGTACGGTTATGGCCCAATATTACTACAAGTCCTTCATTCGAAAGTCCATACAATCTTATCTCAAGAAAACCTAAGTATCTTGTAGTACAAAACAGGGAAACACCGGCTTGATAAGCATTGATGCACCATAACTTGCTTATGTAGATAATGAGCCACTATACCTGTTATTAAAGTGTGCGCGACAAGAGAATTGTGGATTTGACAAGTGACAACAAGAATTCTCTACAGGTGATCAAAAATGGTAGATGGCCACAAGCGATTATTCAAACAGAGATACTCACGGTTTTAACTTAAGCCTGAAGTTTCACCATGTGTCTACTAAAATTTTGGTTCATTAAATTTTGCGTAAGTATATTCAAATAATAGGAGCATAAACGAAAGTGTTTTCCGTATCGTTTCACCGAATGTTTTGAAAACATTTTACAAAATTACGGAGTTAATAGATACATGAGCTTTAATGTTACGAAATTACTAGGTTCTTTTGTGCCATCTTTTAACGAATCACTTTTAGTTGTCACAGAAATATGAACATCCCAGTTTGTGCTTACAGGGTATTCAAGAGATTTATCAGGATGACCTATAGCATTTGATATTGCAAATTTTATTGAAACCACTCGTCACTTTTGTAATTCAACTTACAGTACCCTTAACATTCCCGGACATCCTCTTAAACACCTAACTAATCTTAGTCCTAATACAAACCTAAGGAGTAACACCCAGAAATTGGAAATACAACATAGCAGAACAAACTGTGGGCACAACCTCTACCCTTTAAAAGTTGTCAAATGCTGGAATTCACTGCCGACTGAACTGGTTCAAGCGACTTCCCTGGAGTCCTTAGGGAGGAAACTTGACCTACTCTTAACGACTAGGGATAACATCTTATCATGAGTTAACAATTTCTTTTTTTAGTCTATTGTAGTTAACATACCTAGGTTCCTGCCTGGAGGTATTGGTGATCCACTGCTACTAGACAAGGAAGCCTGTTAAGCAAAAGCTTCTTTTATTACGTCCATAACCATTTGAACAATTTGAACTACGTACAGTCAACTTTCGTTGATCTGAAATTTACAGGCAATTGGTGAAGCATCTTTATATTTAATCAGTAAAATTCCACGCAAAAGAATATTCTCTTTGTGACCAGCGATTTTGAATAATAGAACATTGGCAGATTTACTTACGCCAGAAAAGTCCAATAATCTAAATTTTTCCAATAGATGTCATAGACTTGATACTTGTTGTATCGACAGTGAAGTTATGAAACAAACCACTCATCTTATATAACTTGTTTTGAATGAGAAATGAATTAGCAGAAGTGGTGAATGGGTAATGCATATGAGGTTACTGAGGTCCTAACAAAAGAGTTGGTATCACTAGTAATTAAACGAATATTTGTCCAACATGGTGTTCCTAACTTTATAAAACATATAGCCTTTAGCTACACTGAATGGATATGATTTCTGAGAATGTTGTCAATTACAAGATGAACCTTTGTTAAATTTGTAATCACTTTTATATACTATCCTGAAACTACTCGTAGAACTTTTATATATATTCAGTTCCCAAATCCCTCTACTGGTTAAATAGACATTTTTCTTCCTAAGTGTCGTGTCTTTTTTTCTATTGCAAGTAGACAGATAACTCACTAATCTTATGGATGCTGATCTACTATGGCTGATCATACGAAGCTCAAAAGTAATCATAACATCTTGTGAGTTGCTCTGTTTTATTTTTCTTACCCTAAAATTTCTACAATTTTATACTCTTTCATATCATTTGATTTGCTATTAGTTCTACCATCTTTAAACCACATGTAATCTAACCTGTTTTTCTTTTTAACTTTCACCATTAGTTATCTTCATAGCAGTGTGATATACTAAATGGACATCTAACCCATAATACAAACGCTTTAACTATCTGATTTGCTTGTAACATGGAACCAGTAGAGACAGTGTATTTCAACCATGTTTTTATTTTTATTTATTTGAACACATAAATATTGGTACAAGTGGGCACCAAATATATATGCGCTACCGTGGGCTTTGATTAAAGCAGTATGCATACTTACCACAAACGTAAGAGAGCCTACCATCACAAAAGGAGGGAGGGTGGCGTTACTGACCAGCAAACATGATGGTGGGGAGATAACTTCAATCCAACCATGTCTGTAGGGCAGAACATTTTGTTAAATTACGGCTCCTTATGGTCTAGTGGAATGTCAAGAACTAGTGGTATTGATGTTGATTTATCATGCAAAATACCTCATTAAATCGTGTTTAGAACGTTAAATTGGTTTTACTTCCTACCCAATAATCCTATTAGAAGCAAACTAGACAATTCGATAAAAAACGAAGCCTACTCAAGACCCTATAAAATCTAAAAAAGGCCCCAATAGCGTCGACAAAAAAGGTAGACAGCCATTTATGTATCATAACACTGTTTTTAGCACTATATTTTATAACTACATATTCTCATACTCTCAGTTTCTTTCTGAACCACCTCCATTTGTCAGTTGATTATTCACTCACACCTTCTTTACACTTATTTTCTTTAACTTATTAGGATGCTTCTGCTTACTAAATACTTTAATAAAAGAGAATAAGACTGAGTGGTCATACCTTACTATTTATTCATGAACATTGTCTGCTCTGCTTCTCGTCCTTTTTTGTTTTCTTTTTTTCTTGCACCATTTTTCGGCCCCCTTGAGATACGGTGAACTCGTCCTGCACCATCCTTAAAGCCTCAAATATTTCAAAGGGATAAAAGATTGTGATTTCTAAAAGCTCTCAACTGCACATGAATCTATTATCGACCCTCAGTTGCACGTCGCAACGCAACTTTCATAAAGCGCGCCAACTGCGATACTGACTTAAATCATCTAGATTCATATCTTATAAATTATCAACCCAGCTGAGTAATTTTCTACAGTTGGAAATTGTATCATTTGTAACAATTTGATCTTGCCTGTAAAGTGACATCCCTCATGTAACAAAATGTTATGTGAGAATAAATTATTATTATTATGATAATCATGGTTAGCTGTACAGGATTTCGAATTATGTTAAGTGTGTAATTCGTCGTGAGAACTGAACAAAGAAAAAATTTTTCGACTAAAAATCAGGCTCATTAACTGTCCGATAGCTTATACGAGCTGAATCAGTTTCTTAAAGTAAACGTTTTGGTTTGTAGATTGGTCCTCTAACGGAATCTGAAATATTTATACAACCAACCAGTCGATCACAAAGGTGAATTTTCAAACTGCAGAATCGCACTTTTCATCTTGTTTCTATGATTCAAGTGAGAAACCTCTGACCGTTTATACGTTCTCCATCACTATTTTATGAAATTTTTTATTCCTATCAACATTACTACACATATCTGAGTTGCAACTCCGTATTGTTTGCACTAATCGAGGGTTCATTATATTTGATTCTGCGGTTATTACAAATTCCAAGCATAATACTTTCATTTGTGTTAATCGAGTTCTATCCGCATAAATTGGACTTTTCTAAGAATTCATGGGGAGCAAATAAATTCAGACACTTTCAGTTGCTGTAAATTCTTAGACATTCATATGGCAATCAAAGTATTCCTTCAGTTGCAGATTGATAGTAGTGGGGTAAATGAAGGTTTTACTGAACTAATATGGTTTACAAGCTAGCCAGATAACGAGTTCAGATATATATTCACTCACGAAGATGAATGATTAACGATTATTTCTGAAATCAAAGTGTTCTGTAGTAAATGGGTTCAGATGCCGTTCACCCAACATTGTCTTTCTCTGTATCGCGAATTTCGAATACGAGAAGTGGAAAAGTATCAATCCATCATAAAACGTTTGAAGTTGAAACGAAGGTGTAGAGCCAGCGAAATGTCATCGAGTCCTAGCCAAGTCATATGGCAGTTGGGTTACTGAACATTGAACAAATCATTGGTCCTCGTTCGCCATTAACTGGCCCATGCAATGGTGGGCTTACTTTCGCTTGTATCTACTTTAACTAATATGTTTCTGTAATAACGTCCTTTGTGTTGTACAGTTTTCAAAGCATCTTTAGTACCTTGAGACGTCGATGGGGCAATCCACGTAAGGTGCTGACCGCGAGGTGTGACTTAGACGTTAGCCGGTTCGTCGCATCATTCCTGTCTTACTTTAATAGGCCCCCAATCATTCGACATGGATCATCTACGATGGTGATACACAAGGGCTCTCAACTGCCAATAAAGTTTTCATACTCAAATATTACTTGTAGTTGACAGGGTTCTCATTCACTTAGGATGAATGTGAATGAAGCGAATATCAGGAGTTGTGATAGAACTAAGAGACGTTCATTAAGTCCGATCACCTTGGATTTCTGACAGCTGACCCAAAAGAATTTGGGACATTATGAGCTTCTTATGATCGGACTTAGATTAGTGAGTTATTCGTGGTATTTATGTTTGAGAAGGTAAAAGAGCAACATTCAAGGGAATTTCTCGTACATATTTTGTTAAAAGTAAGCTTACCCTCCATGTTTTGGCATGTTAGCCGGAATACCATGTAGTCCATTAGTGTAGGAGTATTTCAGAGTGTTAATTGCCTTAGAAATATTCTGTACATTGATGTCTACATTTGTAATTCCACAGGAAGGTACTGGGATTGGTTCTGATTCATTCAGTGATTTTTTTTCAATCAATAAGGAATAGAAATGTTCACTATGTAGGTCCATAACAAATAAGGAATATTCGTAAACTTGTTTGCCCTAAATAAATACGTTTCCGCTTTTCGATTCAATACGTTGAAGTTTATTTTGAAGGAGTTTAATAAATGCAGAGGAGTCATTAATAAGTTCAAGAGCATGTTTTTCCTGCGCAACTGTTTCTTGTGTATGTATTGCCTATGCGTGGACAAATATTTCCGTCATCGTAACTAAACAGAGAAAGGCATTAAGGTTGTGGAATTGATTACAATGTCTTTAGAGACGTCATCATGTAGAGACCGGTATATACAGATCTCTAGAAAACTTAGGTTTTCGTAATCCGAAGGTGCGATTTTGTTGAAGATATTTATGATGTCGCAATAGAATATATTAGTTAGTGTGTCGGAATTGTTTACTTTATAGGTAATTTTGGAAGTTCTTCCAATCGACCCTGTGTTAGTTTCTACGAAGTGGTACAATTATGTGTCTACCGGTTGTGATATTTACAATAATACTTCATATGACAATGTTGTGATCACTACCATGAAACGGTTTCCCAATATACAAAGTGTTAGGGGTGAGGCCACCGGTAAAAACTAATTCCAAGATATTTTGATGTCTGGTAGGGTTACAGACATATTGGACCAACTGTCCAAACTCTAGACATTCAATAAAATGTTCATAACATTTCGGCGCCTTGACTGAAAACTAAGAATTTTCGGGCATGTTGAAGTCACCAATAATAAGCTTGCATGTGAATGGAAGAGATCATGCTAGTGTGAATACCTCTGACAATTTTGCTATATCAACTACTGGTACGTTGGGTTGACAGTAGACACAGCTGAACATAAGGGAATGAAATTCGAAGGCTTGAAAATAATCCACACTGGGTTCTGCAGTTTGTTTAGCTGAGGCATATCACATAATGGTGAGTTTAAATTAGGGTGAGAGTAAATAGATCACCCTTCGCTTCGTCCTTTAAATCTAATTTTTCTATATAGGAATTATTTATCAAGAGGTATACTTAAGTCAGAAATTATTACTATTCACAAACATCTTATGGGTACATAAGTGTTGTAAAGAAACCATTTTGTGTTTCTTCAAGAATGCGATGATACACAAGTTCCAATAATTTTAGCATTATATTTTCCATATTTGAAAAACGAGAGTAATAATAATAGAATAATAATAATAAATCAAGTTATGTGCAATCGAGAAGAATAATGAATCGAGTTTAAAGAAGGAAAGGAAGAAAATAAGGGAATAAAAATAAACGAGACGTGAGATACGCGAATATTTTAATAAACGTGTTTATGAACACAGAACAAGAATAAACGACTATGTATGTATCGTCGAATCGGTAAATAAAAAAATAAAATAGAAAATCATTAAGAGAAAAGCAACTTCTTTTGCAGTAAGATATGACGCTAGAATAAATGTTTGTGCAGTCATAGTTTTGGAGTGATGCTATGAAAGTCTCGATTAAGTGAAAAGGATAATGAAATATCAATATATGTGAGTCATATATGCATAGTGAAGACGAAAGGAGTCCGAGAAGTTAATTTGAATGTAACGCAAGTTATTGTCTTAATTGCAAACTTCAACTTAAGAATAATATTTATTTAGAAGGAAAAAAGAGAGAAAAGAAACGAACACCTAGTGAAAGGGTTCAATCATGATAATATTAATTGTGCAATGAATATCGACCTCTGAAGTAAACCAACGATTTAGAAAAATAAAATAATAAATAAAATAAATCCTTTAGTGCACTGGGATAAATACATGTAGATTCATGTGATAATATACAGAGTGAAACCGGATATTAGTATAAAAATTTGGGCAGTAATAATTAAGAATGATGCTATGAAAGTCACAATTAATTCCTAAGGACAATCAGTAATTAAATTTATTTAGAAGGATAAGAAGAGATAAAAAGAATATCTAATGTGTCAGGGGACCGATGATGATATTAATAACAATAGTAATTATAAATACGAACATAAGTGGACTTCATATATTAAGATGGATAGAAATAAAATAAAATACGTGAAAAGTTTCAAAAGTTGCACTTTGCTTTTCGGTCAATTAGATAGATGACGGACCTTGTTTGTATAAACCATTATTAAACACATTAATATTCAATAAATGATACAATCCACTTTCCGAAAGAAAATCATCAAGGAGACTTCTGAACCGGGTTGTAGTTTCACTGCAACTGAGGTTCACTGGCAGTCTGTTCCACATTGTTGAGTAGCAAACAAAGAAAAAATTCTGGTGTAAGTTTGTGTGGGTTCTTGAGATCGCTAGAATATTCCCCTTATTGCGTAGATTGTGGGATGATATCACAGAGTATGAAGGGGTGGATACCGAAGAGTAGGAAATACCGTTAATAAGCCGGTAGATAAAGACAAGGTTTAATTTGATACGCCTGATCCAGAGAGGTTTTAATTTGAGTCGTTGACATCTTTGGTAATAGTCTTTGTTGTCGAAATACACCAGAACAGCTTTTAGTGAACCTTCTTTGAACACCGTTAATTTTAGTCAGGTCATTATACTTGCAATTACTGTAAACTATAATACCACGTTCAAGAATAAGTAAGATACATTTACTGTAAAATAATAATTTCGAATAGACATTACTGAAGTTCATTATTATGGATCCGATGAGCTTTCTGACTTTAGAGAGGAAAGTTTGTGCGTGACACTGTCAAAAGCCTTACTTATATCGAAGTGAAGAATTATCACTGACTGACTAACATCTCCCCCCTGGGTAATTTTCTCAAAATATTCCAGATACGATGTGAAGCATGAGCGTTTAGTCATAAACCCGTGATGGGATTGGCTTATCAGGCTGGCTGAAAGTAAAATGATAATAGCTGTTCGTGGATGATTTTTTCCATGGTTCTTGAGAGCACGGATGTTAAATTAATTGACCTATAGTTAACAATATCACTACGTGATCCTGTTTTGAATCTAGGGGAGATAAGAGGTGTTTTACATACAGATGGATAGGTCCCATATTCCATAGATAGGTCGAAAAGTTTCAAACAAAATAGTGGGAATTCTCTACTACCATATTTCACAAATGTTGAAAGGAACCCTTCAGGTCCACCATCATGAAACTTTTTCAGGGCAGCTATGGCCTGCTTGATGTTGGAGGGTATAAAATTAATTTTCGATATGTGTCTGGATGTCAGCATTGGAATTGTATTGATAGTGCCTCCAGTTACAGTTTTGTAGCATTGCGGGAAGTGCTTGCTGAATTGTTCGCAAAAGTGCTACAGACGACTCCATTTGGGTTACTGTAAACTGTGGATCTCAAAATTATCTACTGGTGGGATGCATATACAGACCACTTTATGCGGATACTAACTCTGACAGATTACTAAAAAACATCCTTTCGATTGCTTTGTACCGACCACATGCTTTTAAAATCATCGGAGGTGATCTTAGTCTGCCAAACATTACATGGTGTTCGACTCCGGTACCAAGTCGACATAATTAGCTAGTTGAAACACTAGAAATTTGTGTATATGTCCAACAGGTCGAAAAACCGACCAGGGAGAATAATATACTTGACTTATTGTTTACACTCAACAAAGACTCTATCTCAGTGCATATCAGCCATAAGTTTTTATGTGTGATCATAGAGTTTTATTGAATATTATTCATTTTTTAAACACTACACAGTTGAGCTATAAACCTGCAATAATGTACCACAGCAGACATTATGATCGACAAACCTGGAAACGGACTGAAACTCCTATTCGTGGGAAACTTATTTAACCACAAATAATATTGACATTGCGCTTTCCTATCTATACCACAACCTGATATATTGCCTTGACTGTACTGCTCCATTTATTGGCCATGTGGCTTATAACGCTAATAGGGTCCAGAATACTTTCAAAACTTTTAGAAGAAAGCTGAGGAAATTAAAACACCACTGCCACGAGCATAACGACGTGTATGCACTTCAAAGTACACCAAACTTAATCGACAGAAATGCTTCATCTAAACGCAAGTATTTTATGAATATAGAAAATAAAGCCCTGCGTAGCAAAAGCTCAGAATTATCAATACATCGGCTTTTTAAATCCCGTGTGAAATCAAATTCTCTTGGCACGAATAAATTCTTCATAGTTAACGGAAGCATTGTTGACGACTCTAGTATTATTTGCGAACAATTCAGCAAGCACTTCCCGCAATGCTACAAAACTGTAACTGGAGGCACTATCAATACAATTCCAATGCTGACATCCAGACACATATCGAAAATTAATTTTATACCCTCCAACATCAAGCAGGCCATAGCTGCCCTGAAAAAGTTTCATGATGGTGGACCTGAAGGGTTCCTTTCAACATTTGTGAAATATGGTAGTAGAGAATTCCCACTATTTTGTTTGAAACTTTTCGACCTATCTATGGAATATGGGACCTATCCATCTGTATGTAAAACACCTCTTATCTCCCCTAGATTCAAAACAGGATCACGTAGTGATATTGTTAACTATAGGTCAATTAATTTAACATCCGTGCTCTCAAGAACCATGGAAAAAATCATCCACGAACAGCTATTATCATTTTACTTTCAGCCAGCCTAATAAGCCAATCCCATCACGGGTTTATGACTAAACGCTCATGCTTCACATCGTATCTGGAATATTTTGAGAAAATTACCCAGGGGGGAGATGTTAGTCAGTCAGTGATAATTCTTCACTTCGATATAAGTAAGGCTTTTGACAGTGTCACGCACAAACTTTCCTCTCTAAAGTCAGAAAGCTCATCGGATCCATAATAATGAACTTCAGTAATGTCTATTCGAAATTATTATTTTACAGTAAATGTATCTTACTTATTCTTGAACGTGGTATTATAGTTTACAGTAATTGCAAGTATAATGACCTGACTAAAATTAACGGTGTTCAAAGAAGGTTCACTAAAGCTGTTCTGGTGTATTTCGACAACAAAGACTATTACCAAAGATGTCAACGACTCAAATTAAAACCTCTCTGGATCAGGCGTATCAAATTAAACCTTGTCTTTATCTACCGGCTTATTAACGGTATTTCCTACTCTTCGGTATCCACCCCTTCATACTCTGTGATATCATCCCACAATCTACGCAATAAGGGGAATATTCTAGCGATCTCAAGAACCCACACAAACTTACACCAGAATTTTTTCTTTGTTTGCTACTCAACAATGTGGAACAGACTGCCAGTGAACCTCAGTTGCAGTGAAACTACAACCCGGTTCAGAAGTCTCCTTGATGATTTTCTTTCGGAAAGTGGATTGTATCATTTATTGAATATTAATGTGTTTAATAATGGTTTATACAAACAAGGTCCGTCATCTATCTAATTGACCGAAAAGCAAAGTGCAACTTTTGAAACTTTTCACGTATTTTATTTTATTTCTATCCATCTTAATATATGAAGTCCACTTATGTTCGTATTTATAATTACTATTGTTATTAATATCATCATTGGTCCCCTGACACATTAGATATTCTTTTTATCTCTTCTTATCCTTCTAAATAAATTTAATTACTGATTGTCCTTAGGAATTAATTGTGACTTTCATAGCATCATTCTTAATTATTACTGCCCAAATTTTTATACTAATATCCGGTTTCACTCTGTATATTATCACATGAATCTACATGTATTTATCCCAGTGCACTAAAGGATTTATTTTATTTATTATTTTATTTTTCTAAATCGTTGGTTTACTTCAGAGGTCGATATTCATTGCACAATTAATATTATCATGATTGAACCCTTTCACTAGGTGTTCGTTTCTTTTCTCTCTTTTTTCCTTCTAAATAAATATTATTCTTAAGTTGAAGTTTGCAATTAAGACAATAACTTGCGTTACATTCAAATTAACTTCTCGGACTCCTTTCGTCTTCACTATGCATATATGACTCACATATATTGATATTTCATTATCCTTTTCACTTAATCGAGACTTTCATAGCATCACTCCAAAACTATGACTGCACAAACATTTATTCTAGCGTCATATCTTACTGCAAAAGAAGTTGCTTTTCTCTTAATGATTTTCTATTTTATTTTTTTATTTACCGATTCGACGATACATACATAGTCGTTTATTCTTGTTCTGTGTTCATAAACACGTTTATTAAAATATTCGCGTATCTCACGTCTCGTTTATTTTTATTCCCTTATTTTCTTCCTTTCCTTCTTTAAATTCGATTCATTATTCTTCTCAATTGCACATAACTTGATTTATTATTATTATTCTATTATTATTACTCTCGTTTTTCAAATATGGAAAATATAATGCTAAAATTATTGGAACTTGTGTATCATCGCATTCTTGAAGAAACACAAAATGGTTTCTTTACAACACTTATGTACCCATAAGATGTTTGTGAATAGTAATAATTTCTGACTTAAGTATACCTCTTGATAAATAATTCCTATATAGAAAAATTAGATTTAAAGGACGAAGCGAAGGGTGATCTATTTACTCTCACCCTAATTTAAACTCACCATTATGTGATATGCCTCAGCTAAACAAACTGCAGAACCCAGTGTGGATTATTTTCAAGCCTTCGAATTTCATTCCCTTATGTTCAGCTGTGTCTACTGTCAACCCAACGTACCAGTAGTTGATATAGCAAAATTGTCAGAGGTATTCACACTAGCATGATCTCTTCCATTCACATGCAAGCTTATTATTGGTGACTTCAACATGCCCGAAAATTCTTAGTTTTCAGTCAAGGCGCCGAAATGTTATGAACATTTTATTGAATGTCTAGAGTTTGGACAGTTGGTCCAATATGTCTGTAACCCTACCAGACATCAAAATATCTTGGAATTAGTTTTTACCGGTGGCCTCACCCCTAACACTTTGTATATTGGGAAACCGTTTCATGGTAGTGATCACAACATTGTCATATGAAGTATTATTGTAAATATCACAACCGGTAGACACATAATTGTACCACTTCGTAGAAACTAACACAGGGTCGATTGGAAGAACTTCCAAAATTACCTATAAAGTAAACAATTCCGACACACTAACTAATATATTCTATTGCGACATCATAAATATCTTCAACAAAATCGCACCTTCGGATTACGAAAACCTAAGTTTTCTAGAGATCTGTATATACCGGTCTCTACATGATGACGTCTCTAAAGACATTGTAATCAATTCCACAACCTTAATGCCTTTCTCTGTTTAGTTACGATGACGGAAATATTTGTCCACGCATAGGCAATACATACACAAGAAACAGTTGCGCAGGATAAACATGCTCTTGAACTTATTAATGACTCCTCTGCATTTATTAAACTCCTTCAAAATAAACTTCAACGTATTGAATCGAAAAGCGGAAACGTATTTATTTAGGGCAAACAAGTTTACGAATATTCCTTATTTGTTATGGACCTACATAGTGAACATTTCTATTCCTTATTGATTGAAAAAAATCACTGAATGAATCAGAACCAATCCCAGTACCTTCCTGTGGAATTACAAATGTAGACATCAATGTACAGAATATTTCTAAGGCAATTAACACTCTGAAATACTCCTACACTAATGGACTACATGGTATTCCGGCTAACATGCCAAAACATGGAGGGTAAGCTTACTTTTAACAAAATATGTACGAGAAATTCCTTTGAATGTTGCTCTTTTACCTTCTCAAACATAAATACCACGAATAACTCACTAATCTAAGTCCGATCATAAGAAGCTCATAATGTCCCAAATTCTTGTGGGTTGCTCAATGTTTTGATTTCACACTCTGAAAATTCACAATCCTATACCCCTTCGTATTTTTTGATTCACATAATCCCATACTTTAAGCTTTTTTTAGACTACGTCCATCTATAGAATTCTTTGTCCACTCTACCATATTTCCGCTTGTTTGTTCCTAACCTACAGGAATGCTCTTGCTTATAAAGTACCTTGATAATGGAAAATTAGACTAAGGAGTCATACCATCACTATTTCATCACAAATGACTCAACTTCAATATGCATGAACATCGTCTGCTTTGCTTCTCGTCCCCTCGTTTTCTTACTCTCCTATTCATCCCTCTCATGATATGCCACTGGTAACGCATATGGAACGGTTGACTTCATCCTACGCCATCATTATTGCCACAGATGTTCCAGAGTGATATAGGGTCACGGTATATAGAAGCTCACAAATCTACGTGAATTTACTCCCTACTATCAGTTGCGTGTCGCAACTCAACCTCCATAGAGCGCGCCAACTGTCACATTGACAATACGGGTTTTATTAATATTATTTGCATTGATATGTGAGAAGTATTATACCCCATACATTTATGATCGATCCACCCTATAAAATATCAAACTAACTGAGTAACCTAGCACAGTGAAGACTGTATCTTGCCTGTAAACTGACGAGCCTTATAAAACAGACTGTTGTTTGAGAATAAATCATTATTACTTTGTTGTCTTAACTATGTCAGATGTCTTATCAGGCAGTTAATATGACAAGCCAATCCATCAATGCAAATACGCATAGACATAACGACTATATAGGGTTCAGTAGATATATAAGCAAGGTAAACATGTCCATTTATCAGAGATATAGGGATTAAAATCTTCAGAAAATAATTAGGAGTCGGGAAATGATATATGGAACTACAGTTAGGATCATAAAGAACATAATATGGAATTTTCATGGGTTGTTGCTGTAGTTAGCCAAGTAGTATTCACAGATATATAGTAATGATAATTAAAACTAAGAAGCGCAGAATTAATTTTGAATCTAATATAATTCTTATGAAAACAAACTATAGCTCGTAGTAGTATATCGTCATTTGAAGCTAGTAAGTATATCATATCCCCAAAACAGTCCTGAGAGTGATTCATAAGAACGATACATTGCTGGTCTAAGTGAAAATACATACATGTTAAGAAGCATCAAAAACATAATAGACCTTCAGTAAAATAGTTCAAATCGCCTGAAGTATTTTCGAAATTTAGATTTTTATATAGATTTGACGTAAAAAAGCCAACTGAGACAAATAGTACAGGTTAAAAAAGGAATCAGATTTACCACACAGTATTGCAACAAATTTCTG
Organism: Schistosoma spindalis; assembly: GCA_946903255.1. NCBI lineage: Eukaryota > Metazoa > Platyhelminthes > Trematoda > Strigeidida > Schistosomatidae > Schistosoma > Schistosoma spindalis. The sequence goes on along the minus strand of OX336417.1, from coordinate 34,834,932 downwards.
AATATGCGTGATGTGATTGAACTTATCACTCGGTTGATTCAGTAGAAATCCAGGATTTCAGATAAATATTTGGCTTTTAAAAATTTGAAGTGAACCAAAATTACAGAAGCGTTTGTAGTGACCTACTTTTGTCAACAGAACGCGATTGGTTCGATGAAAACAATTATTATTATAACCAATTGTACCAGTGACTGTATTACTGTGCTCGTTTGTTTAACTGTGCTAATGACAGCCATTATACTTACTCTCCCGTTGACTTTGAACTTGTACGAATCCGGTTACGCTCAGTAACCACGCTTGTACTCCTTTGGCACGATCTCGGTATTCTTTCGATACCACGAGATCGCCAACAAATACATCTTGACTACAGCCATATTCTGCCTTCTGATTTTTGGCCTACCGGAATCTTATTGGTCTATTGGCACGTAGTCTTGTAGCGGTGTTCATAGTCAAGCTCAACTCGACTCCACGCTACACGTTTTAATTTATACTCAACGTAAGTTTCTAGAATACTGTCTACTATGTCTAGCAATGTAGTGGCCTCAATCTCAATATTGACTCCCTTTGGCAAAAGTGATCATGATGTCATAACCTTCAGTCTTATCAACAAAGCCAATCCAAAACATCCTGTAGAATTATGGTCTAGTATGATATTAGTACTGCCCTAATAATATACCTAATCCTGAAATTTTAGATTTGTCATGATGTAACTGCCTAATCTATAAGATCTTGCATGCAAGTCACACTATTATCTACACCACCTCATCGCATCGTAACAATCATTGATATATGATGGGCAACAAACTTAGGCTACAGATAGAACAATATGTTTAGTATGAATAAAAGAGAGTTGTAAAGATCCACCACGCCTGCACGGTTGAGCCATGCCATCCAATTAATTCCAACTAATTGAATTCACTCTCCTAGTCTTCATCTTTTGAGTTTTTCTCCGCGTTAATCGTTAAATATATTTTTTCTCGGCTGCCTCGTGTTCAGCTTTGAGGATTGTGTGGTTATGGTTCAATGCCACTACAACCCTAGTTAAAACAGGCTTCAGAATTACAACCTTTTGGATGTGCCAGCTTTTCAGGTCAGTCTGCAGCAGGTGAAATGGGAAGTTCACCCTCAAATTGATGTGGACGCTCATTGTGATTTTTTACCTCATAATATCCCATGTGCTTCAGAACAGTCTGCTTCTCAAAATGTCCTCAAAAATTAAAAGAAATCTTTAGTCATCAAGAATCGCACTCATATAATTCCAAGTCACGAAAAGCACTACAACAAACTGGTAATAATAGAGCATATAGACAACTCAAACAAGCATGGAATTGATGCACGAAGTTAGTAAGGGAGGATAAGCCTTACAATCAGATGAAGCTAATCGACAAATCGGTCTCCAATCCGAAAAGCGAATTCTTTCTTGCAGCCTCTCTTCGACAAGCCGAAACCAGGGTCTAGAAATTTCAAGGCTCAAGTGGTCCAACCAACAACGACGGTGACGCTACCAACCTTCTGGAATGACAGTACGTTCAAGCATTGCAACCATCACATACTATATCGATATTTGGTGCCCACTTGTACCAATATTTATGTGTTCAAATAAATAAAAATAAAAACATGGTTGAAATACACTGTCTCTACTGGTTCCATGTTACAAGCAAATCAGATAGTTAAAGCGTTTGTATTATGGGTTAGATGTCCATTTAGTATATCACACTGCTATGAAGATAACTAATGGTGAAAGTTAAAAAGAAAAACAGGTTAGATTACATGTGGTTTAAAGATGGTAGAACTAATAGCAAATCAAATGATATGAAAGAGTATAAAATTGTAGAAATTTTAGGGTAAGAAAAATAAAACAGAGCAACTCACAAGATGTTATGATTACTTTTGAGCTTCGTATGATCAGCCATAGTAGATCAGCATCCATAAGATTAGTGAGTTATCTGTCTACTTGCAATAGAAAAAAAGACACGACACTTAGGAAGAAAAGTGTCTATTTAACCAGTAGAGGGATTTGGGAACTGAAAGTGAGGGTTAAGAGCATTAGGCCTTGATTAATGGACAATGAATAATAGGAAACGGCAAACCATATGTCCTGTAATTTAGTTGTATTCATATTAGTAATAGTCGGGCTCTTTATATTCTTGTTCAGTTTAGATATTAGACGGTCCATAATAAAGTCCTTCATTGTTTGACGGGAGTTCCAGGAAAGATTGAAGCTCTTTAGATCCTAGAAACAGGGTTATTAGCTTTTTGAATATGGTAAATGTGTCACAGTTACGGATAGGCAATGGCAACCTGTTCCACAATAAACTATACCGTACTGTAAAAAACTTACAACGCACTTATTTTTGGTGTTTTACGGCAAGTAGTGTATATGCTTTGTTTCTTAGTCTATAGGTTGGGTCGTGAATCATAGTTGGGCAAGAGGTTAGAAATGAGAGTCCATATATCGCTTTGTAGAGAAATGTTAAATTATTCTTCAGCCTACGGCACCATAAAGGTTCTAGAGAGAGGTGCTTACATCTATCTGTATAGTCGGCATTCGAGTTTCTTCCAAGCAGTTGGCGTGTGAAGCGTTTTTGAACGTCTTCTACCCTTATCTTGTCTGTGGTATTCATATTAGAGAAGATAAAAGAGCAGTATTCCAGGGAAGGTCGTACACATATTTTATAGAGAGTAAGCTTAGTCTCTGTTGGGAAAAAATTCCTCATTATGAAACCAATTTGCCGTCTACATTTAGAAATAATAGTTGAGGCATGTTTTTCAAAGTTCAGACTTCTAGTGTAATTAATATCTAGATCGTGTACTGATTTGAATGTCTGGACTCTACTTTTATTTAAATGAAGTTGCAGTTTATAGGGATGCTTTCCAAACTGCATGATCCCGCACTTGTTGAGGTTGAATGGTAATTGCCATTTCTCACTCCAGATAGTTAAGTTATTGAGGTCATTTTGGATCAGGGGTACACATTCGTTTAGGGTCTCAGGCTTATAACTGTATGCTATCTTGAGATCATCAGCATATAAGCATGGTTTCCCAAATGTTATGGTGTTACATATATCGTTTATATACATAAGAAACAAGAGTGGGCCTAATACGCTTCCCTGGATGACTCCACTAATTATTGGTTTAGGTGATGAGAGACAGTCATTGTACTTTACAATCTGTTTACGTTCGGTTAAGAACGAAGCAAACCATGAGTACAGTGGGTCATTTATTCCGAAGGACTTCAGTTTGACGAGAAGCCTTTTATGTGAGACGTTATCAAAGGCTTTTTTAAAGTCTAAGAATAGCACTGATACAAGGAGTCCGTTGTCTCTTTTCAGAGTTATATCATTCAGGTAGTCTACTAGGCATGTATCGCATGATCTTGACCTAAGAAATCCATGCTGGGAGGTCGAGATGAGATTATTAGTAAGTAGATGTTGGACTACAGCCGCCTTAACTACTTTTTCCATCATTTTAGATACCACTGAAGCTATGTTTATGGGTCGGTAATTGTCAACATTTGCTTCAGGTCCTGTTTTTATTTTGGGAATGATATGTGTAGTTTTCCAGGCCGTAGGGTGTCACGCTGTAGAGAGTGATATCGCAAATAGTTTGAGAAGCAAAACACACATATCACCACCTCCACGTTTTAGCATGCTAGCTGTAATATCATCTGGTCCATCAGTGTATGAGTGTTTCAATGTACTAATTGCCTTAGAGATATTTTGTACATTGAAGTCTACATTAGTAATTTTACAGGAAGGTATTAAGATTTGTTCTGAATTGTCTAGTGGTCTTTCGTTAGTTAGGGAGAAACAAAAGTGTTTACTAAAGTGTTGCGTAACAAGTTTAGGGTCTTCGTATACTTGTTTGTCTTTAATGAATATGCTCCCTCTCGATTTGGAACGTTTAAGTTTATTTTGAAGGAGTATGGTGAGTGCAGAGGAGTTATTGTTATGTTCGACTGCACGTTTTTCCTGTGTGACTGCTTTTTGTGTACTTATTGCCTCTGTTCGGATAGTTATTTCAGTCATCGTCACTAAAGAGGAAAAGTCATTTAAGTTGTGGGATCGAGTACAATGTCTTTGAAGACGTCTTCGTGTACCGACCGTTATATAAAGATCTTTGGAGACCGTAGGTCTGCAGTATTCTAAAGGTGCGATTTTGTTGATGATACTTCTGATGTTGAGATAGAATATATTGGTTAGTGTGTCGGAATTGTTTGCAGTAAAGTTCCCCAGTCAGTGCTTCTTAGGTAATTGTGGAAGTTATTCTAATCAACCTTGCGATAGTTTCTACGAAGTGTTGCGGTTTTACGTCTACCGGCTGTGGTTTTTATATTAAGGCTGCATATGACAATGTTATGATCACTACCTGGAAACGTTTTTCTAATATACACAGTATTGGGGGTGAGGCCACTAGTAAAGACTAAGTCCAAGATATTTTGATGTCTGGTAGGGCTATTGACATACTGAGTTCATTGTCCGAGCTCTAGACATTCTATAAATGATTCATAATGTTTCGGCGCCATTACTGGGAACCCAGAAATTTCGGGCATGTTGAAGTCAACACAAATAAGCTTGCCTGCGAATGGAAGGGATGATGTTATTGTGAATACCTCCGATAGTGCTGCTATGTCATCTATTAATGCGTTAGGTTGACGGTAAACATAGCCAAACAGTAAGTTAACGGAATTCGACGTCTTTAATACAATCCACACCGAATCCTTCAGTTTGTTTAGTTCAGGCATATCGCATAGTAGTGAGTTTAGACTAGAGTGAGCGTAGATAAGGCATCCTCCGCCTCGTCCCTTCAATCTATCACTTCTATATAGAAAATAGTTATCAAGAGTTATACTTAGGTCGGAAATATTACTGTTAGTCCATGCTTCAGATATCATTATAAGTGATGGTTGATGTATGAATTCAAACATGGATAAATCCGTCTTTTTATTGCAGATCGACCTATCGTTGATGAGACATGTACTAAACAAATGGCCTACTAGGTTAAAATGAGTCAGGGTATCTCGAATAAAGTCGTTGTAGCCCTCGTGGGTGTGAGATGAGTTAGAAGTGAGGGATTAAATGTTCTTCAATAGCTCGGTATTATAATAGCTAAACTTAGTGGGGGATGTATCAAATGAGCTAGTGAAGTTGATTGGGGAGTTTACCCAGGAGGAAAGGGTGGGAGTACTCTCTGATGAAAACTGTACGGGGAAAACGCGTTTATGTCTTGCATGTGGTTTGAAATAACTTGGGCTATATGCTTCAACAGAGATGCCACTGTGGACCGTATTCCAAAAAAATCTTGTACAGGCCTACTGTGAAATGTATGGTTGTTTGCAAAATAGTCTTGTTGGTTAGGCGCGTAGCCTCTGTTATAGCTATTTACGTTAGCGTGGGAAAGATCTGCTTAGCGTAACTGGAAGTATATACGACTGTTATTATACAGGATTTTACTGTATTTCTCTATTAGTTTATCGTTGAGTAAACATCTTGAAACTTTAACTATCTAATTGGAGGTTTTGCGACACAAATATGCATGCAAATCATCAGTATTAGCAGTCAAACAAATCTCCCGCAAACTGGAAACATCACTGCAGAATTTACCCCAACACTGACAAAAATTCATGCTATCATCATAGACATGAACTGGGAGTTGTACTCTCCTTGGCTACAACTCGTGCTCTTCCTGATTGTGACATGAGCAGCAATTACTCGCTTGTCATCTTGTAGAAATTTATTTGGCCGAAAGCATCGGGGAATACCATATCACCCACATTTGTGGGTGACAAATTTTTCTGATGATATGAAATTTTGGAGAGACGTTTGCGAACAAAAGGAGGATCTGTCTCAACCTCAAAGTCGGGCAGATAACAAAATTACCTTCAACATTTCGAAGTGTTGAGTGATACATCTGAGACATGTCGAAGGCTACGAATACACCTTAGGTAGCTCACATCTAGAGGTACACTATATCAAGAAGATCTAGGATTGTCGGCGTCCTATAATCTGGGTCTTACGCTTATTGAGACAAAAGTACCTTAGAGCAAACTTTTCACTTTTAACGCTGAAACACAATTTCTTTTAGTTCGACGGAAAAACTTTACACATAATCTTCAACAGTTTTGTTCGAACCCGTCTACAGTATGGAAATATAGCGATTCCCCTTTCGCCTCAAAAGGATAAGAATACATTAGAATGAATCCAACGACAAGCCATTAAACCAGTTATGGGGCTGAAATTCATACCTTATGAAGAGCGCCTATGATCACCCAATCTACACCCATTAGAGTATAGTCGTCTCTGAGGTCACTTTCTGACAGCGTACAGCATCCTAAATATCCTTTGATGTCTCCTTAAACACCTACTTGAGCTCCCTTTCAACAAAAATCTCAAGAGTAACACCCAGAAACTAAAGACACAACATAGCAGAACAAACTGTAAGGACACCTTCTACTTCTGAAGAGTAGTCAAATTCTGGGATTTACTACCGTCTCAGCTCGTCCAAGAGACCTCACAGGAGTCCTTCAAGAAAAACCTTGACATATACTTAAGGACTAAGGACAGTTTCTAGTTAATAATTAACCATTTTTTCCCTTTTGTCGTTAAATTTATCTAAGTTCTTAAGTGGCGGAATCGGCGATCCACTGTTACTGAATACGTCAGGGCTATAAGCTGAGGCTTCTTCCATTCCATCCAGAACCATTTGAACCATTTTAATTTGAGTCCTAATGGGACCGAGACCTACTTTATAATCAATTTTACTGACAAAAATTTTGACCCTAAGTACAATACACAGGAACATTAATCTTTTCTCCGCGAAAATACCTCAAGACTGATAATGAGATATTAATGATAATTAAGCACAACATTGTTCTATTAAGACAGCTACTCAATCAACTCATGCCTCAAAATATCTCCGGAGTCACCTTGCTAAAGATGTATAGACTAGGTAGTTTAGCGAATTTGAAGCCTAACCAATCCAGACTGCTTAAAGTGGTATTCAAATCTGCAAATGAACGGGACTTAATTAAACAGAATGGACATAAAAGGTTCGGGAGTTTTTGTGTGTAAGGATTTGCCGCTGACAGGCCGTGTTAAAAGACGAAAAGAGCAAAAAGAGCTACAGCTTAGTTTAGACGCTGGCAAAAAGGACCTAAAACTTATGAATTTTCGGGTTGTGTGGCTTCGACAGAGAATGATGCTGAAGCCTCTCTGGGTGCAATACGAAGCCAATTAAATAGGCTTTGAATCTGTTACATTAATGCTCGAAGCTTGCTCAATAAGCGATCGGGACTAGGTGAACAGATTGACCCTACAAAGCCAGACAAAATCGCAGTCACAGAAACCTGGCTGACACAGTCCATAGATAGTATGGAACTCGATTTTGAGGGTTTTACTTTATTAAGGGCCGACAGAATACAGAAACGTAAAGGAGGGAGAGTAGCTTTGTTCATTAGGGATGCTATTTCATTTGTCATTATTGACAGTGTATCCCATGAAAGTGGGACGTGTGAATTGGTTAGTTGCCGCTTGAAATGCAAGGGACAAGAGCTGCTGATTGGTTTGGTCTATCTCAGTCCAAGCTGTGAGGTAAATGATGTTCTGCTGAACAGGCTCAGTACTTGGTCGCAAAGCGGTCGACGTCTAATCCTAGATGATCGCCCCCAAATGCCCTGTGTTCAAATAAATAAATAAATAAATAAAAATCCTAGATGACTTTAATGCACCCCTGGTAGACTGGGAAAATCTGCGAACTGAATCGTCAAGTAATTCCTTGGAGCATGAACTAGTTGATGCGGTTCTCGCATGCACCCTAGTGCAACATGCGAAAGAAGCGACTAGATATGACCCGGAATCTGAATAATCCTTACTAGTTCTTATGCTAACTCATTATGAAGATGACTTTACGAACCTCGATTACGTGCCACTCCTAGGTAAAAGTTACCATGCAGTTTTAACTTTTGACTTCCATATAATTGTCAATCATGAGCACGCGTCAGCTCAATTAATACCTGACGTCTGGAAAGCAAACATACCGGATATCATACACTCAGCATCGTTATTAGATTGGACAATAAAGCCAGAGTCCTTAATTAGAACGGCTTGGAACGTATTTCAAAATTTTTACTTAAAGTTACCGCACCCCAAATCCTTTGGACTATACCAAGGGGGCCGAGAAACTCCCCACCATGGTTCAGTAGGGAGCTCTGCATCCTCCGTAAGAGAAAAAAAAGTGGGATAGATTTAGGTTACTGGGGACTGATGAGACTAAATCTCAGTACCGAAAAGCTCGGAATACCTGTGCTTCGGCCCTCTGTAAGTCTAAAAAGTTGTACGAACAAAAAGTTGTTGAGGAATCCATAGAATGTCCTGAACGCCTGTATTCCTATATAAACCAAAGGACAAAAAGAAGAGGAATTATTCCTGCACTATGGGGAGACAGTACTGCCGCATCATTAGTGGAGGATGACTTTGGTAAGGTTCAAGTGTTCTCAGACTACTTTAGCAATGTATAGACCATAGAAGCACCCTTACCGTTAGCGCATAATAACCCCCCACACATACACTGGATAGCGTGACCATAAATGAACTCGGTGTCTTTGATCTGCTAAATAGGCTTGACATAGGTAAATCCATGGGGCCCGATGAATTGCATCCTAGGCTACTAAAGGAGTTATCTAACTTCGTTGCGAACCCTTTAAGTATATGCGTTAAGCTATCCGTAACGCAGGGTCGTTTACCAAAAGACTGAAAGAACGCTATAGTAAGTCCTGTCTTCAAAAAAGGTACGAAACATAAACCTGAGAATTACCGACCCGTTAGCCTACTTAGTGTGGTTGTTAAAATCTTAGAAAAGATTATTCGGAAGGAGCTGTTTAAGTACCTCGATGTAAACCGGATCCTTTCGGAGAAGCAGCATGGTTTCAGAATAGGCTATTCTTGTCTCACCAACTTATTAGTCGCTCGTGAAAGCTGGTGTGCTCTTAAGGACCAAAAATTACCTGTAGACGTGGCTTACTTTGGTTTCAGCAAAGCTTTTGACAAGGTTCCGCACAACCGGCTGTTACATAAGCTAAAAAATGTTGGAATTGGAGGCAATCTATTGACGTGGATAGAAGACTTCCTTGTTGGGCGCCAACAAAGAGTACGGGTAAACTCAAAATTATCTAGCTGGGAAACTGTGCTTAGTGGAGTTCCATATGGTACAGTTTTGGGGCCAGTGTTATTCCCCTTGTATGTAAATAATCTTTCTCACCTATTATCATCATCGGTCTTGTTATATACTGATGATGTCAAGATATGGAGAACGATACGATGTAATGGTGATAACTTAGAACTGCAAAATGACCTGAAGAAACTATCTGAATGGTCTCATACCTGGCAGCTGCCGATAAATACTTCCAAGTGTGTTGTGATGCATATCGGTCATCAAGGTTCAGATACATACACGATGAATAACACTGAGCTACCTGTTGTCCAGACACATAGTGACTTAGGAGTCATCGTTAGCCAAGATCTGAAGACTACTAAACACTGCCGTGCAATAGCCGCCAAAGCTTTTAGAGCTTTATGGTCAATACGTAGGGCTTTTACTCATGTCGACGCTCAAACGTTTTTGACTTTGTATACAGTGTTCGTACGTCCTAAGCTTGAGCACTGCATACAAGCGGCTAGCCCCTGTTTAAAAAAAGACAGTGAGCTTTGGGAAAAGGTTCAGAGAACAGCAACTAAGCTGATTCCCGGAATAGCAAAGCTTCCGTATGATGCTCGACCGGCCAAGCCATACCTATTTCTTTTGTCATATCGTAGAACTAGAGACGACTTGATTACAGTTTTCAAATTGCTTAATGATAAACTTGCACTTGATATGCCCTCATTTTCCTTGTCTTCCAAAACGGAGAATTTACGAGGGCACTCTAAAAAAATTCACAAGCTTAGAACAAATTGCTCGTCAGCTGATTATCGACTTTCCCATCGAATCATCAACGGGTGGAATTCATTACCTCAACACATGGTTGAAGCTCCATCCGTCGATTCTTTCAAAAGAAAGTTGGATCAATTGAGAGAACATCATCGCCAGGACTAACACAGGCCATCAAGCCTCCTGTCCTTTCCAAACTGAAACTGAATTTACGATAACAAAGTCTATGGTGTGATCAGGATTTGGATTTGTTTAAAGAGAGCATGATTTAATCCAAGAACCAAGGTAGGTCAACAATTGCAAAAAAGAAAAGGAGCATTCTCAAGTTTTCAAAGTACGTACAAACAAATTAAATTTCCAAGAACTAAAACTTTGACAATGCATTCAGATATGTGGAAAATTCAGCCACCACATCTGTGCCCTTGAAATGACCTCAGAGAGCTCACAGCTGATAACTATTACGTGGACAAATAGAAGTATGGCAATCTTTTTAAAACATATAAATCTCCTATGTTTACTTTGTGTACTTTAAAGTTTATTATGTCCCGCGCATAATATCAGTGTTAAAATTTAATCATGTCAGGAAAAAATAGAAATTCCCTTATATCGTAATGCTAAATTCATTGACTTAGATTACGTTTTGAAAATTTCAGAACAAGAAGAACGCAGGTAAGAATGAAAAGTGGCTATAATAAGTATGCCTTTTTAAAGATCGTGTAAAATTTGTATACGAACTGAAGCTATAGTTTCAGTTTGGAAAGGACAGGAGGCTTGATGACCTGCGTTAGTCCTGACAATTACGGCCTCTCAGTTGATCCAACTTTCGTTTGAAAGTGTCGACAGATGGAGCTTCAACCACGTGTTGAGTTAATAAATTCCGCTTGTTGATGATTCGATAGGAAAGTCGATAGTCAGCTGGCAAATATTTTGTTCTGAGCTTGTGAACTTTTTTGGAGTTTTCTCGTAAATTCTTCAGTGAGGACACATTTTCGCTGTTTCCAAAATATAAATTTATTAGCCAATTTCGGTGTTCAAGTGGTTTGAAGAGCTATCGACTTGTAAGCACGTAAGCTTGACTATCTATTCTGTAAGTGAAAATTGCCACCACCTATAAAATGGTTTCCGCACTTCCGATGATCCCATGGAGCCTTCAGCACCTCTGACTCTTCTTGTGTGGAATAAAAATCCTAAACCACAAAATATAAAATACTTCCACCGATATTGACCTGGTCGCATTTTTAGATGCCATTTGGCAAAAAGTCATCTTATTGAGATGACTCAATAATTCCCTTTTTGCAATTAAAACAAACTGTTTTGAGACATATAGTTACCAAAGTTTAGAACACTTTCAGTAACATGAAGGAAATGGTGGGGATCGTCGTACAGATAGATTTGCCAACTGAATTTTAAACGTTTTGACTGTGGGTTGCATAGTTGGACTAGTTAAATAGACTGGACAGCCTATATAAAAAGAAATGATATACAACCACACCAAATATAAAGAAGAAAGACCTGTTTTTCAAGAGATCTACCTCAAGAAAAGGCAGTTAAATGTGTAAGCATCACAGTACATTTAGTGTTATACAAGACTAAAAGATCAATAAGTATGGTCGTGAATTACTTGGCGCTGCTACATCACAAAAGTCATGATAAACCAAGGTGTGAAATGTTGCAATAACATTTGTTGTGTTAGAAAAACCAACAGATTACGATAACAACGTGCGTAAAATTTCACAGCAACACCGATCTCGATCAAATTTGATAAGACTTCTAGACTTACGGCTTACTTGGCGTAAAGCGTGCTTCTATCAGGTTAACAGTTGCGCGAATCGCTAAATTGCTGTAAGCTTGTATCTCTTGAACATTCACTTCCATTGATACATATTCACAAACAGGATATTTTTCCCATTTCCCCTTCCAGTCGTTCTATATAAATAAACTTGGACCGACAGTTTCTCTTTTGATTTGGATATCCTGGTGTCATCTAGATCAACTTCTACTTTTTCGTTGTTCGCTGTGCCATAAATAACAAACACAGCGCTTATATTCGCTAGATTCACTCGTAAAGAAATTATTTTGTGTGGCCATAAATTGGCACAATCACGTATTACTCTTCGTGTAATTTGTGATACCACACTCAGACCATCTTTACAAAGTCAAAGCTGATCGCTAAAAGCCATTACCTCGCAACCATGGGCACTTGTTTTTTAATAAAAGCATAAACAACTACGAACTCCTAGAATATCCACCAAATTGAAACGATTATATCGCTGAAATTTTGCAGTGGTTATGTATTCAGCTGTAATGAAATCACTGGTGGCCAATAATTTCATACGTATTAATGCTCTGTCACTATCGTAGAGACCATTTGATAAGTTAAGCACCTTTCACAACTAATCCTGAAATAATATTACTAGCTAATTGGAGTATTTACTGAGGAGCATTACTTTGGTACTAAATAAAATGTTATGTTAGTACTAGATACAGTGTTATAGTGATCTAAATAGTTAACTAACAGGTTGATTTAACCTTTATGTGAACAGTATGAATTTTATGCGTTCGTAGTGATGCACTATCCCTCAAACATTTAGATATTCCAATATACTTTTTTGTGTAAGCAAATCATATGTTCCACCGAATAAATCTGAGCATGTTATTCCTAAGATTTCTGTAACATTCTCTGTGGAAATTTCCACCTGGTCATGTATTTCCTAATAGATCGTTTGTACTCATCTACAAACCAGTTACGAATATAGTTTACTCTTTTGATTATTAACTCACTGAATTATAACTTTTAAAGCCTCATTTTTAATTTTGCTAATCCATTTGGGTAAATAAAATTCCCGTCTCTCAAGCTGTTTATTTACTTCATGACATTTTCATTTGCATAAATAGTATGATTGTTCTTTGAATACAATAGATCCTTCTTACTACAGCCACCTTCATTAAAATCGATAAGATATATGTATGTAGATTATTTTCAATACTTTGTAGACAGTAAATGTATATTTTAAGTAACTGAGTTCTCTGGGAGAATTCACCATCTGTCTTTATTATTATTATTATTATTATTATTATTATTATTTCAGCTTGTCATTTTCTTCTGACTTTCAATCTGTTACCTTCTAAAGGGTACACTTGACCTCTGTTCTTGTTCAAATGGAAAAGGAAAACATGGACTCGAACAAACAACGTTACTAACCATAGTAACAAAATGTCCCATAGGCACTTGATTAACTCTCCTATCCCAAAATTAATGGTATGTGGTTGATTAAAACGGATGATCTTATTACATTCTTTAGTGCTGATTGACGTAACATGGTCGAAATTCCTGAAACAATGTCAATAGAGAAATTTAATTTGCCAGATTTTTCATATGGGGATGAAATTGATTACCATGCTGTGTCACCAACAATATTGCAGTTAGATCACCAAGAAATTGTTGAAACATACCATTCATCTGGCGATCGTCTATTGAGTAGTGATTCGGTAACTGAGACAGCCACTACTAATTCAAATCTCGGTACGTATTGAGCTATATTCCAGCTGTTTATATTGGGATTTCCGTGTTGTGTGATATTAACGGGTTAGTGGATAGGTTAATCCAGACAGAACGATACATAAATTAAATATTTTACGTTCAAAACTGTTCAACAGATAAATGTTACCGTGTGATTCAAATGTACCGTGATAACCTTTTATTTACGGCAGGTACTAACTCGAAGCATAGTTAAAATACTGGCTAAATAGTCCTTAACTTTGACTCAACAATGGACTCAGATGAACCTTGTTTTTATCAGTTATTTTTGAAGATCAGTAAAGGATTAATTTTTCTAGAGTTTGCCTTTGGATTCTGGACTTGCAAAGATAAAAATACATGTCTAGACCTTACTGGATTCATAAAAGTCGCAGTAGACAGGCTTATTCAACTGAGTTTGAATTTTAAATCCAAAGGAGTAAATTTAAAGCAAAACTAACAAAGTACCTAGTGAACATGAAAGTAATTTTCACACTAAGATACCATGACATAATCTACAAACAAGAAACAGCAACGGTTTCTGTAATCGATCTATATCGAAAGGCAAGAAACTTGTACTTAATTAATATAAATACTCAAAAACTCACTCTTATATTTATTTATTTACTTATTTGAACACATAAATATTGGTACAGGGGGGCACCAAATATATATGCGCCACACAAAACAATGATAATTTGAAGAGAAGGAGAAAAAAAGGTAATGAACGTGGGGAATTATAAAAAAAAAGAGAGAGAACAATGATGGGGAAAACGGAAAGGTACAATCAGAAGAAATCTTTCAGTTAAGGAAAATACAACCACTTTTTATGAAGAAAGTAAAAGAAGGTTACAGCAGGATCGCCCCCGAATGCCCTGGTACGGCCGAGAGTGGGGAGAGTCCGCTCTCCCTCTCGAAATGCTCTCACATGGCCATGCGTATATAGCCCCTGCCAGGGAAGTCCTACTCACTGCCTTTTCGTGGCGGGGGTGTTGTTTACAAAAATGAGTGGACGAAAAGCGAATGTCTGGCGCTTTAACCGGACCCCAAACCAATGGCGCACATGGGCTCCAGTATCCTGCAGGAACAAATGGCGTATGAACCAATCGTTGGTCACCGGCTACCATGGGACTGCATCTCCTCACGATGCTCCACTGCCTTGTGGGTCAGACGTTCAGGTCAAAGGCTCGGGGTGTGGCCCCCTAAGACAACCACCTGCTTCGGTTTGGGCACCCGGGCAGTATCACAGCCCTCACACAAATCAATTGAGATTTGTGTGGCGCATATGTATTTTGGTGCCTCCCTGTACCTATACTTATGTGTTAAAATAAATCAATAAATAATACCATCTCTCGGACCCCAGCCAGGGAGTCGTGAAGGACCAACAGAAGCTAGCCCTTTGCAGCTTTCTTTCATACCACGACACCATGTCATATACTGACCGCCTCTCCGCTTTTTCCAACCAGTCCCAGAGTCGGCAAATAATGCACGACGAGGAATTCTCTGGGACGACATTCCTAGAACATGTCCAAGTAACCGAAGTCGGTGTTTCAAGATGGTAACACCAATTTCATTATCGTCTCTGTGGCCGAACACACGATGCCGGACCTCTGCATTACTGACATAGTGTTGCCACTAGATGCCAGCAATCCTTCGGAGACAACGATGACCGAACACAGAGAGTCGTCTAACATCCTCAGCTCGGAGAGGCCAGGTTTCACAAGCATAGAGCAAAACTGCTCTTACCGTCGCGTTGTAGATCCGACCTTTTACAGCCAGACCAACATCACGAAGGCGCCAAAGATGACCCAGATTGGCATAAGCCGCTCTGGCTTTCACTATACGTGCATCGATCTCATCACTCACACCACCACCAGCACTTATGCAGCTACCTAGATACACGAACTTCTCGACTACTTCTATCTGCTGACCATCCAGAGTGAGAACAGGATTAGAATCCTGCCAGTCTTGTAGAAGTACTTTGCACTTCGAAGGTGCGAAGCACATACCATACCTACGGACATTGATTGCCAACTGATTAAGTGCGGATTGCATGGCTTGGGCATTCTCGCACAGTAAGACAATATCATCCGCATACTCAAGGTCGAGAAGTCTTTCTCCAGGCAACAGATCCACACCACCATTACTTACATCCGTCAGAGCTGTTTCCAGAATGTCATCGATGGCAAAGTTGAAGAGGAATGGTGAGATTAGGCAACCCTGCCTAACTCCACTGCTTGAATGGAATAGTGGAGAAAGGTGGTTGTATGCCCTCACTCTGCCTGAGGTGTTTGTGTATAGGGCTTTTAGGATGTTAATAAACTTCTCAGGCACACCCTTCTTCAATAGACAATCCCAGAGAACAGTTCTGTCCAACGAATCGAAGGCAGCCCTGATATCAAGAAACACTACGATTGTTGACCTTTGATAAGTATGGCGGTGTTCTAACACTTGGCGGAGGGTGAATATATGATCAATACATCCTCGACCGTAACGAAACCCAGCCTGCTCCTCGCGAGCCAATCTTTCTTGGGTTCTGAACAATCTACGAAGTATGACGGAAGCCAATAGCTTGGATGCAAAAGGAAGTAGACTTATCCCCGATAATTGTTACAGGAACGACGTGAACCCTTTTTAAAGATAGGGACAACTATCGACTCATTCCATGACGTTGGTACACTCTCTAGTTCCCAGACCTTTGTAAACAAAGTCGTCAGTCCCTGAGTAAGAAAGTCGCCACCATCTTTAAAAAGAGCCGGAGGTAAGTCGTCTGGGTCCGGTGATTTGTAACGTTTCAAGAGTTGGAGTTCCTTGCGGACTTCCGCCTCATTTGGTGGATCAGTCGTCACCGGCCATGGAGGGCAGGACAGTCTGACCGATGTTGCCGGAGCAGCAGGCCAGTTGAACTGCCTTTCGAAAGATTCTGCCCATCGTCCAAGACGTCGATGGATGTTAGTGATTGGCGTTCCGTCATCCTCGCAGATTGTTTCGCTCACACCAAACTTCTTGCTGCCAGTGGCTCGGATGAGTTGAAAAAGCTTCCGGTAATTACCAGATGCAGCTGCTGCTTCCAGCTCATTAGCACACTCCGACCACCAGGCTTCACGGTCCTTATGCAAGCTTTGCCCGATTTCATTACGTAACATCCTTCGTCTGTGGTCAAACCCAGTGCTTGTAAGCGGGACGTTTCGCGAACCCACAACAGACTGTACCCGCCATATTCATGGCGTCATGCAATTGCAACCAATGCTCATCTATACTTTTCGGTGGAATGGTAGCTAGCCTAGAAGCTAGCTCGGTTCGGTACTTACTAGCAACAGAAGTTGCAGCCAGCTTACTAACATCAATCCTTTAGTGGCGGTCACTTCGTTGTCCACTGAAAATTAAGGTAAGATTGGCGCAGACCAGCGCATGGTCAGATTCCAGATAGGTACTCCAAAAGGAGCGGCAGTCTTGTACACAACCACGCCAGCGGTAGCTGATCGCGATGTGATCAATCTGTATCCAGGCTTGAGATGTAGAAGGGGGACGCCAGGTGGCACATCGGCGATGACTGTGCCAAAAGTTAGTGCTAGCCAGAAACAGGTTGTGGTCTGTGCATAGTTGCAGTAGACGTTCCCCGTTATCTGTCCTGCGACCAACGAGTCCCCATCGGCCACCCAAACGACTCTCTTCTGTGCCTAGACGCCCGACCTGAGCATTCAAGTCTCCAGCTAGTACTATAATATCTGTCGAGCGCACTTTCTGGAGAAGAACAGTTAACTGGTGGTAGAACTCATCCTTGATTGCATCCGGGCTGCAATCTGTCGGGGCATAGGCGGAGATGACGAAAAGACATCGTTTCTCGCGCCGATTTCTTCTCACTTTGATGGGACTTTCTAATCTAACAGCACATAACCGACTGTTAATGGGGATCCAGTCGACTAGTGCTGCCTCAGCTCTAGCGCTTAGTGCGACACCAACGCCAGAAAGACCAGACGAAGATGCCACAGGGTCCCCGGATAAACGCACATAAAACAAGCTTTTTGAAGCGACAGATGGAGAGAGAACTTGTAGTACTTCACCAAAGTCTTGAATACGGGTCTCGGATAGACAACACACATCAATATTAAGACTTTCCAAAGACATAGCCAGACCTATCTGTTGTCCGACCTGCATAAGTGTGCGAACGTTGAAGGCAGCCAGTTTGAATGGTGTACGTGGTTTCAGAAAAACTGCTTCAGTACTCGTATTCGGTGGTAACATACAATTTTCAACCAGGCAGTGACTCGAGAACGTTTAGATAAAGCTGAATTTTCACCATAGGCGAGCTGCTGTCTATGTCGAAACGGATACATAAAGTAGGAATAAGAGAGGGTGAATAAATGACGTGGTAAAATAATAATAATAATAGTACGAGTCATTTCAATGATAATCAGATAGAAAGGAATATTTTCCATAAGCAAATAGTTCATCATGGTTTTAGTGCGTGGGCTGAGATACTGCCCGGGTGCCCAAACCGAAGCAGGTGGTTTTCTAAGGGGGCCACACCCCGAGCCTTTGACCTAAGGGTCTAGTCCACCAGGCAATGGAGCATCGTAAGGAGATGCAGTCCCATGGTAGCCGGTGACCAAAGTTGGTTCATACGCCATTTGTTCCCGCAGGATACTGGAGCCCATGTGCACCATTGAATTGGGATCCGGTTATAGCGCCGGACATTCGCTTTTCGTCCTCTCATTTTCGTAAACAACAGTAATGCCACGAGAAGGCAGTGAGTAGGACTTCCCTGGCAGAGGCTGTATACGCGTGGCCGTGTGAGAGT
The DNA here is from genome assembly GCA_946903255.1 of Schistosoma spindalis. NCBI lineage: Eukaryota > Metazoa > Platyhelminthes > Trematoda > Strigeidida > Schistosomatidae > Schistosoma > Schistosoma spindalis. Next base: position 34,816,693 of record OX336417.1, on the reverse strand, counting down.
ATTTCGAGAGGGAGGGCGAACCCTCTTCGCTCTCGGCCATACTCACTCTACTGAGCTTCGGATATGATGGACATCGAAAGTAACTTAAGTGTAGAGGTATCTATACAGCGATCGCAAGTAAAAAAAATCAAAGGGGACGAAAAATCCGGCATTGTTTAAACCCAAATAGACTAGGGTTAAAATGTCCGTTAGTGAGACTATGATGAAAGGAGACAACAGTAATCCGTTTTTGATCTGGACAATTAAAATGACAAAAGATTGACGGATAGTCCATTTGGCCTCTAGCTACTCACAATCCAATAACTTGAAAAGATGATTAAAATTGGGTTTCCAAATCTTAGCGGTTATGAAAACTGTCGTAGCTTTCTTCAAATGTCATTCAGTATTTCATGTCTTTACAATTGATTGATCATCTGGTAGTGATCGATGTCATGTGTGTAAGGTCTTTCGTAGTACTGATCGAGTTCTGTCGACCAAGTTACAATGTGACTACTAGTCTAGGTGACTTGAGATGATGGTTGGGGATGGCCGACAGAAAACGCTGGATCTAGGTTTTGTGGCACTCATCAGCAAAATGTACCTGTAATATATATAACTAGATTCTTGCTACTGAATAATTTGAATCGGATGACACAATTATGAACACTAAGGTGATAGATGGAGATGTGTTTGACAACCAAAGTAAATCGGAATGTCATCTGAATACACTGATTTTTATGATTTACACTGATCACTAGTCATATTTAAATACATTAGACCAAGTAGTGCTTCTCATTAATTAATCAATATCAAATAGAAATATAAAAGATAATTGTCAACCCGAAGAACTTAGGAAGATAAGGAAGAGAAAACAAACGGTTCATGGTCTTCGATACGCTTCCATATTCCGTTGTTTGTATCTTAACACGTGTTTTCTTTCTGTCTTTTTTTAACCTTGGTATATTCTTTAATCAATAATTTACTAAATAATCATTCATATACAATATCATAAATCTCACTCAAAACAATTAAGTTCTTACTCATCATATCGAATAATTAATATTTTCATTTTTCCCCTTAGATTTAGGATTAAATAAAGAAGATGATTATCTATTCTCATTTGAAATAGATACTCATACACTTCCATTAGAATTATTGAATAAAGATTTAGATAGTCCAGATTTTAATTGGACAGATTTATTACCCGACTCCAATGAATTAGTATCTCTGGACGATATTAATCCTGGTAATTTTTTAAAATCTAAACAAATTAAAAATGAGAAAGAGAAGTTTACCAATTGTCAAAGAAAATCTTTGATTGATCATTTTAATCCAATACCAAAATTTTCATATCAAGAGAAAATTATTCAACAACAAAAACTTTTATATTCATCATCATCAACTCATAGTTCTTCAAGTTCTGTCAATAACCATGATTGTCATCAATTGTTGAATTCAACGGAAATTAATAATGAGTGTGATATGAATGATTCTTATAAAACTAATAAAGTAATTTGTCTAAATAATGAAGACTTACTAAATGGTAAACCTGTGAGTATTCCATTTTGTTTGTTTGTTTTATTTCTTGTCCAGTGTTTAATTTTTTCATATGGACAGACATACAATAAGCTAGTCAGTCATAAACAGTCCAGAACCAGGTACGTATATGCATCGATATAAGTCGTTGCACTTGGGATTAGTGTAATCAGATTTTTATTAACAAGATAAATAGTAAATTAGTCAAAATGGTAGGATTATCAGGAACAGGATGAAAGGTTAAATATTAAGAATGTAGTTTAAAATAAGGAATGAATTTGTTGAATATAAGGTATAAAATTATATTATGACTAAAGGTCTCTAACAAAACAAATAGTGCACCTTTGTCATTGTTACTGATTACGAGCCGTGTAACTTTTCTCCGACTTCTGGTCAATATTAAAACAAGGACTTCAACCAGGTAATGTTCATCTGATAGCATAGGTTAGACCAACAGTTAATAATTTCATGAACGAATACAAAGTCTTGGTTTGACTATTGCCAGTTTTATTACAATCTGCTCGTGAACCAGCCATCATTCCACTGTAAGGCAAATAGTGGTTCGTAAAGCGTAACACATATCTTACCGTTTTTTTTCTATTAATATGTGAGGCAATACAATTTGATTAAATTTTTAATGATGTTACCTGGCTAAGCCCTGTAGCACTTTGTCGTTTTGCAGTTTCAAGCTAATGGAACTTGTCGCAGCCCCCAAATGCCCTGGTACGGCCGAGAGTGGGGAGAGTCCGCTCTCCCTCTCGAAATGCTCTCACATGGCAACGCGTATACAGCCTCTGCCAGGGAAGTCCTACTCACTGCCTTCTCGTGGCATTACTGTTGTTTACAAAAATGAGAGGACGAAAATCGAATGTCTGGAGCTTTAACCGGATTCCAAACCAATGGTGCACATGGGCTCCAGTATCCTGCGGGAACAAATGGCGTATGAACCAACTTTGGTCACCGGCTACCATGGGACTGCATCTCCTTACGATGCTCCATTGCCTTGTGGACTAGACCCTTAGGTTGAAGGCTCGGGGTGTGGCCCTCTAAGAATACCAATTGCTTCGGTTTGGGCACCCGGGCAGTATCACAGCCCTCACACATATCAAATGAGATCTGTGTGGCGCATATGTATTTGGTGCCTCCTTGTACCAATATCTATGTGTTAAAATAAATAACTTGTCGCAACGCTAATTCCATTTCCAAGTAGACATTTCAACTCTTATTTTCTCCTAATCTGAGTTATGTTATTACTTCGAATCTATTTAAACCCTTTTAAGTTGATTCTCCATAGGTTTAATTCCACTACTTATACTATCAGTTTAGTCAACACAGCACATTAGAATAATCTGTTGAAGTGTATGCGTAGCTCATCAATCTTATCAGTCGGCATAGATTCGCGACCTTGTTAAATGTTTTATTTCTCTAATATTGGTCACTCGTTTGTTCTACTACTTGCTACGAACGATTTCAAATCTTACCTTAAATAACTCATTTTGTTGTCAACTTGGCTATCATTTGACCTATTGTGTAGTTATTTATGACAATTCTTATCTCTACTTATTCATTTCACAGGGAGAATGCGTTAAATTAACTTCAGAAGAATATAAAATGCTCCAACAAATCGGTTGTCAACTACCTATCAAATTTCCACTAAGTCAAACTAATGAAAAAGCAATACGTACTGTCAGACGAAAAATTCGTAATAAACTTTCTGCTCAAGCTAGTCGCGCCAAACGTCAAAAGTATGTAATTGACTTAGAACGTCGGTATTCTATGTGTACTGAAGAAATCAAACAATTACGTCGACAAGTATATGAATTGGAGGAAGATAAACGGTAGTTCTTTTAAATAATCAGTTAACATGTGTTAGTATAGGGAGTTTTTGGATAGCACTTAATTTTATGGTTCATATCATGTACTGACCTTGGTTAGCAAACCACCGAAAAAAGAGCTGTGAATAGCCGTTGTATCGCAGTATAATTCTCCTCCGCATTGAGCATCCACGACCTTACTGTACATCAGACTCAGGGCCTACAGTTTTACCAGCGAACCACTGAGCAGGTGATGTAGCACGACGATCGCAAATTGGTTGAAGTTGGAGTCTCATCTCATTAGACCCTAATAGTCAAGCGTTCACTGTGAAACTTGTGGGTCCTAATTTCGCATTATTGAAAAGTTTCATACTGGAATGAAACTGCTGTTTGGTGCTCTCTGGTTTTGACTGGTTGTCTAACTAAGGTCAGTCGGTGATGTAATCAATATGTAAGCTCCAAACTATTTGCGTATTTAATTTTTTTGACACCTTTTTGGAGATACAATGTCCAAAGAATAGGCCTACCAGTCAAGTCTTAATTGATTAGAGAATGAGTAAACTAAAAGCTAATTTCCTCCGACCACTCATGACATTTTATCATGTTTATTTTGTGTTCATTTTTTTATATAAGCGTGTTATTTTATTGAATGAAAAAATCTGTTTATCTGGCTAGTAGTCTTGTCTTTGAATTATAATTATTCGGGGACGTAAGTCAATAATGAGGTTACGTCAGTAGCCATTATTCATCACACTATATTATTGTGTTCATCTATCGCATAGCATTTTATACATTAATTTTAACAATCGAAAGTTTCTTCTGGTTGAATCACAAAAAAACTCCATAACGTTGGGTCATTTTGTGCAACGTTCAATTGACTTAAAATCTATTGTGTTATTATAAAACATAACTATAGGCAGAAGGAATGTATGTTTATTGCGAGAAGCTATAAAATGCCTACATAATACATATGCGTAGCCTTCAATCTTCCATTTGTATCTTGTGGTGTTTTCTGCCATCTGAACTGCCCTCTTGTCTGGTTTCCAAGTGTTATGTAAACGCCGTTCTTCCGATGTACTAAAATTCTTCACAACTGTTGCAATTTCGACGCCACGTTCAACTACACACTATCTACAAACATCCTTTTGATTAGCATCCACTGCGTTATTACAATTCTTTACATCACTATTTTTTTTTTAAATATCTGACTAGTGTTTCAGATTAGAAAGATTAATTGTATGTATGTTTTTTAAGCTAACAACCATTTATGATTGAATTGGTTATTCACTGTAAAGTAGTGCTTTGTCGTTTAGTATGTTTGTTATATTTTCGCTCTTACGGTTATAACACAGCTATTCCTATTGCTTAGTATTCACGGACACAGATTCACTCGACAAGGCCCCAAATCAGAACACGATTGAGCAGGAAGGAGATTATATTCCAAATAACAAGGTTAGGTGGAAGCAAGAAGCAAAATAGGAAAACCGTTAGTATATTTATAGCTTTTTACATAAGAAGAATCTAGAAGCTTCTCCATGTATCGACTAGCGCTGATTGGATAAGAATCAGCCAATCAGCGTGCGCCAAAGCAATCGTGCATTGAGCATGCTTAAATCCAATCTATGTCCCACTAACACCTCCCCTTTGAGCAGATTCGTAGGATCTGGTGCTAGGGTCCAACTGCAACCGAGTGACTGGCCTGTGCTTTCGATTTGTCCATCGTCTAGGCAATAGAGAAGTATCACTCTTTGCTTGCACAGAAACTGACCTGTCTGTTCCAGGCGTTTTGATTTCAAAGGTGTCTAGCAGAACATCAAGAGGTAGTCGATATTGAATCTCGTTGCTGGCTATCGAAGTTGCTTTCAATTGGTTAGCATGACGTACCCAAACTTCTGAGCCAACTGACACCTCATAAACCACACTCCCCTTCTTTTTCAAGATCCGACCAGCTGTCCATGTAGGATGTTTCTCACGATAGTCCATAGCAAGTACTTTTTGTCCCACCGTGAACAATCGTTTTTGTGCCCCATGATGTCGATTGAACTGATTCTCCATAGATAGGTTTCATTGAGGCTCAAGAGCTGGCGTAGGACGGATGACATCGAAATGTGTTCGTATTTTTCTGCCAAGTAGAGCTTCTGCTGGAGAGACCCCCTTAATCGTCTGAGGGTTCGGTGTAGTGCGATAAATAAGCAGGAACCTCTCTAAGATCTCTTCGGTGGTCCCCTCCCCTTTAGATTTTTTTAGAGCATTTTTAAATGTACTCACAAAGCGTTCCACTTGACCATTTGATTGGGGATGGAATGGAGGTGTTCGGACGTGATGGATTCCGTTCTGCCGACAAAATTTTGAGAAAATTACGGACGTAAACTGTGTTCCGTTGTCACTAACTATCAATTCCGGGACTCCGAAACGACTGAATAGTTGACGTAGCTTACTGACTGTGCAGCTTGCAGTCGGGTTTTCCATGAGAAAGATTTCTGGTCACTTGCTATATGCATCAACTACCAAAAGGTAAGTTTGTCCATGAAGTGGACCAGCAAAGTCCAAGTGTATACGCTGCCACGGTGACTGTGGTATTGGCCATGATTGCAGCTCTGCTTTTCGCGGTGTTTTCGTTGCTAATGCACATTTGGTACATGAACGGGATAGCTGCTCCAGTTGAGTGTCTAAATGCGGCCAGTATACATAACTTCGTGCTAATGCTTTCATGCGATTTATTCCAGGATGTCCTGCGTGCAACTGTCCAAGCACTGCTGGTTGTAGCTTCTTTGGGATTATGACACGTTCTGCAAACAGCAGGCAGTCGTCGATGATTGAGAGAGAGAGTCTACGCTGGTAAAACTGTTGAAGCTCTGTGGAACTGATCTTCGCTGGCCATCCTTCCAGGCGGAACTTTCTAACTTCTTGTAGAATCGGGTCTCGAAGAGTTTCTTCTCTGACTTCATCTGACGACACTGGAGTGTTTCGAATGGCATCTGCCACTATACTTCGTATTTCTGGGTCTACTGCAATGGAGGCAATGATTATATCCTCTGGTCCAGGATGCTGAACTCCAATTAATCGAGAGAGAGCGTCGGCTTGACCGATAGTATTTGTCGACTGATACTTGATATTGAAATCATAACTCAGGAGCATTGTTGCCCAGCGCTGTAGTCTATTAGCCGTATAGACAGGGATTCCTTTCTTAGAACCAAAGATTGCAATCAAAGGTTTGTGATCTGTCAGTAGAGTAAATGTACGACCATAGAGCATTTTATGAAATCTTTTGACAGCGAAAATGATCGCAAGAGCTTCCTTTTCAATTTGACTGTAGTTTCGCTCGGCTGGGGTAAGTGATCTAGCAGCATGGGCAATTGTCTTTTCTGATTTGTCCGGAAACACGTGAGATATCACTGCTCCAACTCCATGACTAGATGCATCAGATGCAACAACAATTTCCAAGCTGGGATCGAAGTGTGTCAAAAGAATCTTTGAGCTGAGCATTGATTTGACTCTGTCGAAAGATGCTTGACATTCTGCTGACCACTGCCAAGGTTTATCTTTTGATAGTAATTCATTCAGCGGACCTCTCACTCGATGCATTTCAGTAAAGAATGTGCTATAGTGACTGATTAACCCCAAGAAGGATCTTAATGAAGAGACATCAGTTGGTGCAGGCATCTTCTGAATGGCTTCGATGTTGGCAGGGTCTGGTCGGCGACCGTTCTTATCTAAGATAAAACCAAGGTATTTGATGGAATGCATAAAGAAAGTACACTTTTCCTCACGTAGTTGGAAACCATATTCCAACACTCGGTTAAGGACTTGATGTAGTCGATCAGAAAGTTCATTGTCAGTTGAACCCATAACTATGATATCATCTAGATAAGCTGCTGTACCAGGTATACCTGTTAGCATCGTATCCATTATTTGCTGAAAGATGGCAGGTGCAGTTTTGATGCCAAATGGTAGACGGGTGTATTGAAATAACCCTCGATGAGTGTTAATGGTCAAAAGCTCTCTACTGTCTTCATCTACTACTTGCAGATAGGCATCGGAAAAGTCTATTTTCGCGAAACATGTCCCACCATTAAGTTTGGCAAACAGGTCTTCAGGAACTGGTAACGGATATTGATACACATCTAATGCAGCATTTAAACCGGTCGAGAAATCGGCACATATGCGTATAGTTCCATTCGCCTTCTTAATCACTACGATCGGTGCGGCCCATGCAGAGTAGTAGACTGGTTGGATTACACCAGCCTGTTGCAAGCGATTAAGTTCCTGATCGACTAACTCAAGAGCAGCATATGGTACAGGACGTTTCGGACGAAAAATAGGTTTGGCATCTGGTTTCAGTGGTAAATGAGCTTTCATCTTGGTACAATGGCCAAGGCTATTCTGAAAAACAGAGGCAAACTTTCTTTTCAGTTTTTCTAGTAACCTTTCACCTGTCTTCTTTGCAAGTACTGGGGTGTCTAATGATGAACACAATACGTTGCAAACACTGTTAATCGGTACATCCATTATTCCAAGTATATCTAACATATCTAGACCAAGAAGATCAAGGTTTGGCCGTTCTGTTAGGTAACATATTCCTGTACAGTTAGTTCCATTGAAGGAAAATTCACACTGTAATTCACCAACCAGTTTTAGCACACAACTAGATGCGTTTTTTGCCGTTTTCTTAGATGGCTTCATTGGCGGTTTACCCAGCAAGTTATACGTTTCTCTAGATACTAAGGTGATATCTGATGCCGTGTCAATTTGAAGACGAGCTGATATGCCGTTTATCTGGATGGTAACATACTTTCTCCGAATGTCATAGTTTGTTTGAAAGGCAGCTACCAGAGAAAGAGATTTAAACTCGGCTGATTTCACATGTCGAGAACGTTTATGCTTCTTTTTGGGATGAGACGTATGGTTCGGTGGACAATGACCTTCTTTATGTCCACGTTTGTTGCACACCTGACATATATGCTTTTTAAATGGACAGAATCGTAAATAATGCCAATCACCACATAACCAGCATGCAGTCGTTGGTTTATTACGAGTTGTTATCGGCTTCTTAACTTTTAACCTAGTAATAGCATTGACACTACTGCAGGTTAAATTAGGATTTGCCTGTTCAATCAACTCGTTGTCGTGTCTGATGCTTTGGAGCCGCTTACACTCATCTGTCAACGTTCTGAGTGTGACGTTTGGGTCTTGATCTAGTCGAGCCAAAAGTCTAGTCCTGATCTCAGCATCTTGTGATGACTGGAGAGCTTTGATGAATATTAGGCATTTAAATTGGTCTTCTGTCAACGAGCGTAACTTGAACCGTTCACATTCTCTGTTGACGATGTCAGCTAAAACACCATATTCATCGGCTTCGCGTTTCACCAAATTTAGACACTGATATCGAATACTAAACAATGAGGATGATTCGCCGAATATCTCTGACAATTGAACTATCGTCTCTTCGAAACTGAGCTCTTGAGGTAACTTTGGCAATATATGGTCAGCATAGCGTGCATGTTCATTAATTCCTAACTTACGTACCGACAGTCGAGTATTCCACGCGTCGTCTTGGTTACAGATTTCTATTCTAAATGTATCTTCACAACGTTTGAACCACGTGAGAAAAGTACTTCCGCTTTCGGGATCATAGATGAATTCTGGTATACTGCTAGCAACTGCATCACAAGACGTACTTGAAATGGCATGTGAACTCGAGCGGTGGAAGCTAAGCTGTTGAGTCAGAGTCTCTAACAACCGCATTTGTGCATCTAATTGTTGTTGCTGTTGTTGTAGTATTCGGTTAAGCTGGTCGTCTGATATGGACATATTGAATTTATTTTCCTTTTTCCTCGTCGCCACTGTTATATTTTCGCTCTTACGGTTATAACACAGCTATTCCTATTGCTTAGTATTCACGGACACAGATTCACTCGACAAGGCCCCAAATCAGAACACGATTGAGCAGGAAGGAGATTATATTCCAAATAACAAGGTTAGGTGGAAGCAAGAAGCAAAATAGGAAAACCGTTAGTATATTTATAGCTTTTTACATAAGAAGAATCTAGAAGCTTCTCCATGTATCGACTAGCGCTGATTGGATAAGAATCAGCCAATCAGCGTGCGCCAAAGCAATCGTGCATTGAGCATGCTTAAATCCAATCTATGTCCCACTAACAATGTTGTACGGTGAATGTATTGTCGATGTAATAGATTAAACATGGTAGACCTTTTAAATTCATTTGGGCCTTTTATTTCACTACATCTGTTTCATTTTTTCCAGTTTTACATCGCTTCTCATTATATATATATATATATATATATATATATATATATATATATATGGATTTTAACCAGAGTTTAATCAAGAATAAGTTCTGTCACCAACGGAATGGCTTCACCAAGGTACATTCGTTGTGATATTTCAGTGCTAGCTGGACACTTAAATGTGTCAGTTTGGCGTCTAGAAACAGTAAAGCATCATTTGACTGACCGATGAGGGTATTTTTCAGTTAGGTAACAGAGAATATGTTCTATAGCCTTGTAGAGAATAAAGAAATGTTTCTGGATAACATTAAGTTTCGATGCAAACTTCATATATGCTGCCTGGAGATATCTCTCTGAAATCCAGACTTAGATTCAAATACATCATAAAGAATTGAACAATCATCGAAACGTAAACCTACTATCACTTGACTATGAAGTATTGTCTGGGCTATGCTACTTAAATTATGCAAAATGTACATAAACAAATGATTCACAAGATGTAGAACAGATTTTTTCAGGTTGTAAGTGTAGATTGATCCGTTAAGCG